>JACGDI010005670.1:657401-801819 GCA_014898725.1 Jacaranda copaia
GCAGCCATGGTTGATCACATATGTATGCAAATAATGGTTATGATGCATGATCGACAAGAATAATCTCATAAGATGGTTGGTTAATTATGTCTCAAGCAAGAGAAGAAGTTAGCAATCAATTATATGCATTTTTATAACTTAAAAGTTGTTATGTCTAGCGGTTAGAACTTTGAGGTGATTGAACAAGATAAATCATATGTTGTAGATTTACATAGTATGTTCGTGTAGAGCATGACAGATTTGATAAAATACCATGCAAACATTTTTGTGCTTTTATCGAGTCAAGGTCATTTTCACTGTATGACTTCACCAATTAATACTAACGAGTTGAGATATATCAACAAGCATACTAAGCAGTGATAAACCCTATTTCTTTGTTTGATATGAATTTGTTCCTGCTAGATGATGAGGGCATCATTAATGCACCTGATTGTCAATCTCAGCTTGGGAGTAGAAAGATATAGAGAATTCGATCACAAATTGAGAAATGTGTAATTAAGTGTAAAATGTGTGTTAGAATAAGGCATAATTGTCAAACCTAAAAAGAATCAGTAAACCAGTTAAATTTTGTACCTAAATCTGGGATAATTGTACTTGATTTCTTGACATTTGTACCTTCACAAAATGCCTTTTATACTTTGTTAGTTTTCAGTTTGTACTTCATTTCCTTCAAGTTTTACTCACATTCATTGCCTAGTTTCAATTGAAGTGAAGTGAACTTCAATAAAACACATTTTATACTTTTTTTTTTGGTTTGTACTACAGTGCCCTCAAATTGTACTCAATTTAGTTGCCCAGTTTCAAGTGGAATTGAAGTGTACCTCAATGAAACATATTTTATACTTTGTTAGTTTTAGGTTTGTACTTCATTTCTCTCGAATTATGCTCAAATTGACTGTCCAATTTCAAAGAAATTGAAGTGTACTTCAAATAAACAAATTTTATAGTTTGTTTGTTATGGGTTTGTACTTCACTATATTCAAATTATACTTAAATTAGCTACCAAGTTTCAATGAAATTGAAATGTACTTCAATGAAACATATCTTATACTTTGTTAGTTCTGGGTTTATACTTTATTTTCTTCGAATTGTACACATTCCCTATCAATTTTCAATTAAATTGAAGTAAACTTCAATAAAACACATTTTATACTTTGTTAGTTCAAAGTTTGTAATTCATTACCCTAAAATTGTACTCAAATTCGTTGCCCAATTTTAATTTAACTTAAGTGTACTTCAATATAACATATTTTATACTTTATTTGTTCTATGTTTGTACTTCACCTTCCTCAAATTGTACTAAACTCAGTGCCCAATTTCAATGAAAAATATTATAAATACTTGATAGAAAATTACACTTACATACAAAATAATATTATAAATAAAGTATGCTTCAATTTGCATATATATTTACATACAAAGTACAAACATAGTAATATTTCTTGACATTTTTACCTCATTTCGGCAATTTTGTACTTAATATATTAATATTTTTACTAATATTGTTGAATCAAAATTTGTTCAATGATTTGAATTTTAAGTTTTGGTAATTAATAATCAAATTATAAAAATGGTTGTAATATTTATCATATGAATAAAATAATGTTAAATTTTTAATTTGTTAACCACTAGTGTTCAACAGATGAATGTTGTCAATTGCGGTAATGAAAGAATACTTGTGCTTGCAAAAATATAAACAAATGAGAATTTGGCAATAATATTCACACTATCACTGGTACAAATATGTACTTCACATGACTCGATAATCTCAAAATATTGTACTTAACCATAGTTATAATTATTGGAGAATAATTATTCAATTGAAATAAGTATATTTCAACAAAACATATTTTATACTTTGTTAGTTCTGGGTTTGTACTTCAATTCTGTCGAATTGTACTAACATTCACTGTCCAGTTTTAGTTGAAGTGAAGTGAACTTCAACAAAACATATTTTATACTTTATTTTTTTTAGGTTTGTACTTCATTGTACTCAAATTAGCTGCCCAGTTAGAAAGGAATTGAAGTGTACTTCAATGAAATACATTTTATATGTTGTTAGTTCTAGATTTATACTTCATTTTTTTTTGAATTTTACTCACATTCACTGCCCAATTTCAATTGAATTGAAATGAATTTCAATGAAACACATTTTATACTTTGTTCTTTTTGGGTTTCTACTTTATTGCCCTCAAATTGTACTCTAATTAGCTGCTTAGTTTCAAAGAAATTGAAGTGTGTTTCAACAAAATACATTTTATACTTTGTTAGTTCTAGATTTTTACTTTAATTCCATTGAATTGTACTCACATTTACTGCCCCATTTCAATTGAATTGAAGTGAACTTCAATGAAACACATTTTATACTTTTTTCTTTTTGGGCTTGTACTTCATTGCACTCAAATTGGCTGCCCAATTAGAAAGGAATTAAAGTATACTTCAACAAAATACATTTTATACTTTGTTAGTTTTGGGTTTGCTCTTCATTCTAGGTTTGTACTCATTACCCTCAAATTGTACTCAAATTGGCTACTCAGTTTCAATGAAAACTGGGCAAATTTTACTTCAACGCAACATATGTTATACTTTGTTTGTTCCACATTTATACTTCATTTTTCCTAAATTATACTCAATTCACTATCCAATTTCAATTGAAAGTATTATAAATCCTTGATGAAAAACTACACTTACATACAAAATAATATTATATACAAAATATGCTTCAATTTACATATGTATTTATATATAAAGTGTGATTCAAATCTTGGTATTTTCATGACTTAATATTGTATATGCCATTGTCACATGATATTTATCCATGTCAATTGTTCTAGCAATCCTCTTGAACTCGAGGGTGTATCTAGCAAAACCTTTTGCCCAAAGGCATACATAGACACCACAATCTACTGCATCCTTTTGCTTTTTTTTTTTTTTTTTTGCCTCATGTATTCATCCATACAACATCCCAATGAAAGCTTTATGTACCGAGAATAGAAAAAAGCCTACAAAAATATTGATCAGTCGTTGACTCTCTACTTTATAAAGAAATCATAAGGAAAGGATGCAAACTTACAATTGCAATAGCTGTTAGTTTATATCTGGTGGTCGTTATTGAATTCATGTACATGAAAAAATGAGTCAAGGTGTTGAGGACAACAAAAAACCATTGATGGCACCAATAAATCGGTAGGATTATGTAACAAAATTGGTTTACAACATCTAATGTGAGCTCTTACAAATCTTTACAAGTGAAGGAGTTAAGTGTAGATATCAACTCCACAAATTCTTCATCCGTAATATCCTTCATGTTGTGTCCCTCGAGTTTGTCTAATATATCAGCCTAAATGGTTAGACATATTGGAAATGTGAACTAAATTAAGTTAGGAAATTGCCATATATATGTGCTATTGCAGACGCAAACCACACCTTGTGGTGACACTTGTTGCCAAAAGATGGGATACATAATATCAACATATAATAGTCCATATATATGTTCTCTTCCAAATAAAAGCCCTCAAAAGTTTCTTCCATCTAGAAACTGTCTTGCTCCCTCTCAATTAGTCACCCTACACAATTGTTAATTGTTAGTTCAAACATCAATTTATCCAAAAGAAAATTAATAAGCAAATTTTGTTACCTCAAATTATCTCTTCTGATAAAGTTGTTGATGACTTCTCGCTCTTTTACTGAAATAAGAGCATGACCTCTATAATTAGTCTTTTTTTTTTTTGTAAGGATCAAGCACTTCAATCTTTGGGTTGACTGGTTCATCTACCACCTAAATTTGGCTGATGTCTTTAGTTTCCTACAATATAAAATATTGCACATTAGGTACAAAGTATTAACCATTAAAGTATAAAATATTAGCACATTAAGTATAAAGTATCAACTATTGAAATATCCCTTATTGAAGTACATATATAATCAACATAGAGTACAAAACCTAACACATTAAGTACAAAGTATCAATAATTGGAGTATCCCCTATTGAAATACAAAATATAACCAACTTGGAGTAAAAAACTTAGCACATTAAGTGCGAAGTATCAACTATTGAAGTATCCCTTATTAAAATACAAAATATAACTAATATGAAGTACAAAACTTAAGCACATTAAGTACAAAGTATCAACTATTGAAGTATCCCTTATTGAAGTACAAAATATAACAAACATGGAGTACAAAACTCAGCACATTAAGTACAAAGTATCAACTATTGAAGTATACCCTATTGAAGTACAAAATATAACCAACATGGAGTACAAAACTCAGTACATTAAGTACAAGGTATCAACTATTGAAGTTTCACCTATTGAAGTACAAAATATGACCAACATGGAGTACAAAACTCAAGTACATTAGGTATAAAGTATCAACTATTAAGTACAAAAGATCAGCACATGAAGTAAAAATATCGCCAACATGAAGTGCAAAAGATTAGCACATTAAGTACAAATATCACCAACTCGGAGTACAAAAGATTAGCCATTAATTACAAATATCATCAACATGAAGTATAAAATATCATCACATTAAGTGCAAATATCAACTAATTAGGTATAAGATATCATTACATTTATTACAAATAAACAGTTTACAAATAAAATTCAAATAGCAAAAACTTAAAATAATAAGTAGTTGACAAAATATTTTTCTCTTCTTGTTCTTTATTGTTTTGTGAACGAGGACGAGGATGATAGGTCTTTGCCACTTGTCTTGCTCTTTTGGCTATTGTGGTGCTCAGGGGGCTAACAAAATTTGGAGATTTTTGTTTTGGCTTTCTATCTTCTTGATTACACACATTTGTCACAATCGAGAGCGTGACATTTACCACTTCAATCTCAAATTCCTCAAACTCAGCTCCTTGAATTGGTACATAAAGTTCTATCTTCAAAGGTTTAGGGGAATCTGAAGGATTATGACTGTGTTTTGTTCAACTTTTTTCATTTATCGTGTCTTCAGATTTATCACCTTCTTTTTGTGTTTCATCTCCCAAATCAAGTCCCCCATCATGTACATACTCATCTGTTTCCTCTTTGAGCTCCTCCCTATTAGAGCTAGATGCTTCTCCTCACCCTGCTCCTTCACTGCCATCATATTGAATGAAGTAATTTTTTCTTTCAATGATTTAATTTCTTCAACTTTCATTGCAATAATTGCTTCATATATTGTATGATCACAAATATGGACTTCATTGATAGCAATACTAGCAGCCTCTGATTTCTTGATCAAAACTACCAATTCTAACTCCTCAATAATAGGGTTGAGGGCTACAACTTATTACAATGAAAATAATTATCAAATTCAAATTATAACAAAAAAAGCAAACAATGAATTATTAAAATTATTATCATTTCTATTGTAACCTTTTGCAATTTATTCTCTGCCTCCTCCACATTATGTGAGAGTTCACTATCCTTCTATCGGTGAAAGCATGAAAACTCAAACAAACTCACGGGTGAAGCCAATGACGGGATGTGTTCATAAATCCATGCCTGTCATTCATAAATCAAAAAATTATACTCATTTGAATTAAATATAATCAATGCTATTAGAAAAATGAAGCAAACACTTACTTACCATCAAACCAACTGTGCACCCATCAATGTACTTCTTGGTTCTTCTCCACCTACTCCTAAATGTTTCTTCATATTTTGGACAAAACAATTGTATGTAGCTATGCCCTATGCATACAGATTAACTTTAGACAAATTGTCCAATTATGGTAGGAGAAATCATGGAGTCCAATAATTAGATGTTAAAAATAGAAAATAATTAAAAACAAAAAGTATGTACAACCTACAAAAATTATTTAAGTCCTCCTTACTATCCTTATATACATACTCCTCAAACTCTTTTGCTATTTCAGATTTAGTTATATTTTGCAGCTTTCCAGAAAAAAGGCTGTCAAAGATTGAAGACTTTATATTCAATGTTATATCAATAGATTGTCCCACATATAGCAACCCCAAAATCATAGAAAATTTAGTTGTAGGAAAAGAAATCTCAACCCTCCAAAAAATGAAATGAAAACTTTTTTTGGGTCAAACTTCCCAAGTATAGCTTCAAGCTGAATGAAGCTTGAACTTAACTTAGGCATATCTATGTATATATAGAAAGGGGTCTTCTTTAATATATCAAAATATTTTGACCCCATCTTAGACTTCACAATCTCCAATTTACTCTAAAAAAATTGAAGGGAGCATGAGAGCAAACCTCATAATGTCTTGGCTTTGCTGTAATCAGATAAATAACAATTAGTATATACATAGATTATAAACTAACTCTTTTAGATAATATGTACTAAAAACTAGAATGTTTCATACTATAGATGCTTCTAAAATATACTTCAGAAACACATAATATACACTACACTTTTAGTTAGTTTATACTTTATGCTTGAATATTTTATATTACAATTGCTTCTAAAATATACCGCAGATACACAGATTATATATTACACTTTCATTTAATGTATACTGCAATTTAAATATTTTGTACTACAGTTACTTCTAAAATATACTGTAGATATAAAGATTATATACTACACTTTCAATTAATAAATACTGTAGGCTTAATATTTTTGTACTATAAATACTTCTAAAATGTACTGCAGTTACACTAATTATATACTATACATTTGTCTAATGTGTACTTCAAATTTGAATATTTATACTATATTTGCTTCTAAAATGTACTGTATGTACACATATTATATACTATAATTTCATTTAATCTACAGTTTTGAATGTTTTGTACGATAAATGCTTCTAAAATATATTGTAGCTATATATATATATATATTATATACTATAATATTGCCTAATATGTACTGCAAGTTTGAATATTTTATACTATATTTGCTTCTAAAATGTATTGCAGTTATACTACACTTTTGTCTAATGTGTACTATAAGATTGAATATTTTATATTACATTTGCTTCTAAAATATATTGTAGCTACACAGATTATATACTATACTTTTGCCTAATGTGTATTACAAGTTTGAATAATTTATACTACATTTGTTTCTAAAATGCACTACAGTTACATTGATTATATAATACAATTAGTACTGCAAGTTTGAATATTTTATATTACATTTACTTCTAAAATATGCTGTAATTACACAAATTATATGTTATAATTTTTTCTAATGTGTACTACAAGTTTGAATATTTTATACTATATTTTCTTCTAAAATATACTATAGCTACATTGATTATATACTACACTTTTGCCTAATGTGTACATCAAGCTTTGATGTTTTGTACTATAGATAATACACTACCACTTTTAGATAGTTTTATCGTATAATTTCACAATATAATTTCAGGTAAAAAAGAAGTAAAAAGGTAAAGTCCAACTTTCATGCCCTTCAAGTACAAATAAAAAACTTCTCATCTCACAACAAAAATCATATCTATATCACATAGGTTTAAGTGTTTAACGACTAAAAAAGGAATAAAAACTCTAAACATGAGAAAATGGACAAAAAATAAGTGTAATACTGAAAAATTACAGACATTTGAAACTGTAAATGCTGAAAATGTACCTTTGTTTCTTTTGATCACTTCTTTTTGTACTTCACTTCTTTGTGCAGGTCTTTTTCCTTCCATTATCGTAGAAAAATGACAGAAATTTTGGTGTCGCTTTTTTTTACACTTCAAGAAGTCAATTTCAAGTAAAAAAAAGCAAGTGTTCCTGAAGAGAGAAACGCATTTCTTAGATATTTTTGTTATTTTTTTTAGATACAAGGATGTATAGGTCTTTCTAAAGATATGGGGAGTGATTCCTAAATTTTGTGAAAAAGAGAGGAGTTTAGTGTATAAAACTTCAAATGAGGACTGAACACTAAACTGAAAGTAAGGTTAGGGATTTTTTCTTAAATGTCTGTTTCATTTTATTACTTAGTTATCAATTATTTGGTTTTTATTGATTTTCTGTATGTGGTATATAAGTTTCATATAATTTTGATTAATTATTTAAAAATATAAAATTACATAATAAATGTATGCCATCTATTTCATATTACTTAATAAATTATATCATCTATTTCATATGTTGGTGTTTTTGAAATTTTAAAATATTTAGTTTAAAAGGTGTTACTAATATAAGTTTGGCATAGCAAAGTGGTTAAGCACCAAACAATGAAATATCTATATAGTATATAAAGTACCTATCATATTTTGGTATGGTTTTTTGCGTATTTCATTCATTATTATTTTTAAACTTCATAACTACCGAGTAGTTTTTTTTTATTCCCTAATATTTTTCTCTTCAAATATTTACTTATTTAATTTTTCCTTCTATCTTAATTTTTTTCTTTTACTTATCTAAAAATTTAATTAAATATATTGAAAACATTAGAATTATAGAAATATAAAAAAAAATGAATATTTTATTTATCTTCTACTATAAAATTTTAGCATATATATTGAGTGTGCTAAAATTGCTAGTATAAAAATTCCTTCAAGTTTGGTTGTGTTTGTAGTTGTGTGGAACACATGAATTGTGTAACAACTTATAGATAATTTGTGTAAAAACACATCATTTGTGTAGAAAATTTTGTGCTTGAAACACATCATCTACCAAAATACATCTTATATTATTTAAAGTTATGGATTGGTATTTAGTTGTCACAATAGAGCATAAGATTAGTTTAGTAAATTTGAGTATATCCTATATTATCAATACTTATCAACCAAACAACAAAAGTGTATTTTATTTGGGATATCCATACTCTCAAATTTAGCAATCAAACAAAATATTAGATAGTATTCACATGTTATATAGATTACAAATCCATCTCAATCTTATTACATCCAATCTCATCATTGCAACTAAGTGTAGCCTGAGCAATTGTCATGTATAATCCACTGTTGCCAATCTAAATCCTAAGGGCTTGTTTGCTGGGTGGGATTGTGCATGATAGATGTGTAATATAGTGTAATTGAATATTTAATTGGTATAATTAAAGCCTTTGATTAATAAAAAACCTAGTAACTTATTTTAAAGTGCTAAGATTATGTATCACACCTTAGTGTGGTTGATAATCTTGAAATTAAAAGTATTGGGATTAATGACAAAATTATCCTTACTATTTTTATAGATTGCTGTTTTTTTTTTTTTTCTATATGTACATATGTATTTTCATATATAGAAAGGCATGTGAATATTTAAATAAATGACTTAATTAATAAATATTTATATATCACTAAAACTTGATTTATATAACTATTTTTCTAAGAAAATACTAAATAATATGTCCAATCAAATTTATTTTTATATGACCTTTTTATACAATATTTATCTAAAAAATTTTATTATAAACTATTTCTTCTATGATAATAAAATTTCATTACTAATTTTTTTTATAGATTAAAAAATGAATGATTTTCTTTTCAAATATAAATATAATTTTTTTGTTGTAATATCACAAAAAATAATCCATAAGCATATCAAACATAAAATATTTTAATTTAAGAAATAAATGTAGCACTTTATAAAATCTTAAAGCTGATTATTTTTTTTAAATACAAATCAACTCTTCTTTAGGTAACAAATTATAAACTATCGAGAAAAAAATAAAGGTAGAGACTTAATCACTACATAACAACATATATTTAAACTCTTTTAGTGAAGATAATTGAATTATTAAAAAAAGATAAGGGATAAAATTAATATTTCATACATTTATTATAAGTTACAATCCTAAACATCCAAACATCTTATTGTATCAAGATTAAATATTATTAGGATATCCACACAAGCAAACAAAATATTAGATAATAATGGTATATTTTTCTAATGAATCCTACACTTATTAATTACATGTAATCATATCATTGCAAGTAAACAAGCCCGAATATTATTAGTTTATCATAGTTTTTATCTTTTTGTTATGCGAACACCTAAATAAATATATTGAAATTGTTAAAATACTTATAAAAGAAAAACAAAGAAATGCTTTTATTTATTTTATTCTTAAAATATTTTAATATGTACATAGGATGCACCAAAATTGTTTGATAGTGAGAGCCTTAGGCTATGTTTGGATATGTTTTGGATGTGATTATGATATGTGTTTTGGGGGAATGAGTTTTGAAAGTAGGGCTGGGGAATATGAAAGTTGTGTTGGAAAAAATGACACATATTTATTTATATTTTTAGAAATAGTTAGAAATTTATTTTGGGCAATTTGATATGTTTGTTTGTATTTTGGAGGACGAAATTTTTTACCGTAGTAGTTAAATCAATATTTTTTTGTAGGATTTTTGGGGTGAAAATGGAATTGAATAATTTTTTTTACTGTAAGGATAATGATAGAATATGTCTTATAATATGTATATATGTGATGATTGGATATGATTATAATGTAAATTTATAATGATTGATTGAATGATTATGCAGTTTATTATATCTTATTTTTACACATATAGTAAATATTGTTTATTAATTCATTGGTCAAATTTTTATATTTTTGGTAAATAAGTTGGTGGATGGTGGATTAAAAGAAAGGTTTTTAATCTATTTGAAGAATAAAATAGTAATCTGTTGGCAAGAAAATTTAAAGAAAAAGTAGGGAAAATTTTGATAAATGGTCACATAAAAAATATGTTCAGTGAAATAGGAATATTTGTACAAGAGGTCCAACACTTAAAAACGAAGGTGATTCACAATAAAGCAATAACAAAAATCATCATAATAAATCATACATGAAAAATGAAAATGATTTCATAGTGAACATATGCATAACTTTGCACAGGGATTCAATGACGTTGCTCTAAAGTAGGATTCCTACCATATAAGAATAGATGAAATTTCCATGCAAAACATTCATCCATATCATAATAGAATCTAAAAGGTATAGTCATGAAGAACAAAAGTCACAATTATTTATGGAACATAATACATAAATAAAACATCATGGGTGTTGGGAAGTAGGCGGAGAGGAGCGGTTATTGTTGCATTGAACTTCATTAGAGTCCTAATAACTATGAGAGTTGCTAGTGCATCCCCTTCTGTCCCATCATAGATAGGTCCACTACACGTCCATGGGTAAAAATATAGCATAGCTGGACATACAGAGGCTCTTTAAACATATGAAAGTAACCCTATCAGATAGTCTCTTGTACAAAGAACCTAAATTTTGTTTACATTGCATAATGTGACATGTGTTTATATTTAGTTTACAAAAATTTCAACAAGTTTACTTATAGTGCTAATATGCACCCAGTACTGTGCATCAACGCACACCACATTTGAGTGGTGATTATGCTCCACCTCAAGAATAACCATGTAGTCGAGGAATACGTTGTAGCACAACATAGCTCCTGAACCTTGGTCTTAACTTCTTCAACTATTCTCTGCCTCTCAAAAATTGTGGAAAGACGATGTGCAATATAGGAGCACTCGTCTAACAGAACCTCTACAATAAAGATGTCCCTAGTGCTCACAATAGCTATTAATATGCTGAATACAACAGACTCCTCCTCATTGCTCCAATGGGAGTCATGAAATATGTTGTAATCATGCTCATTACGAGTTTGCGACATCCTATTAGAATATCCTCTCATATTCTAAAGTTTTATTGTTAAACGGGCATTCAAGTAAGAATGTGCAAATAATATTTTATGACAATCATGGGAAGTCTAAACATGAACTACATCACAAGAAGTCCAACATAAATAAAAAGCCTTCAAAGCTTAGCATCAACTATAGCACAAACATTATGGAACATAAACATACAACAAGAATAAGATAAAATCAAGATGATATAGGTAGTTGGTGCATCATCCAAGCCATAATAATTGAGGCCCATACGGGATGAGCCAGGACGTCTTGATAGTTTCATGATAATGCAACATACAACCTTAGTCTATGATGAGACATGCCTACTTTGCAACCCCCATCGATACCAGCATCAAAGGCAATTAGCATACTTACAATAATTGAAGTAGAACTGGAACATGGAATGTTGGACCCCAAAGACCCCTGATAGCACAAAGAACTATATGATGTGTTTAAATCAAATATGAGAATAGGGTTTTGATGCCTACCCAATAACTGATCATTACATCTTTCAAGCTTGTATTAGCAAAGATTGGGGCATAATTGTTGCTAGGTTTATCTAAAGATCTTAGACAATAAATTGTACCTTGCCTCCCTAAGTGCAAAGTAACACTTAGCAAGTAGGTATGTTCTGCAAACTACCAAAGATAAATTGAATATGGAATACAAAAATTTATATAATAGAATTAAAATACATTATTGCATCTAAGAACATAGAGCTTGCTTATTACAGTAAGGGGTGCTTATGTAGGCAAAACCTGAAGAAGCAATTATGGTTGTAATAGTGTTATATGTACCCTACGGTGTGGCAACACTAAAACTTTGGCATTGCTTATACAAATTTATGTGTTATATGCCCATATGAAGCTTTGTGGGTGGTCTACTCTAATTAGGCGGCTAAAAATTAGCGGCTGTAATTTGACTTTGTCTTGACCATTATGAAACACATGGGTTTAGCACTATATGCATACAAGGGGGACTCATATATAGTTATCCGTTGTAAAAAATAACAATTACATCATTAATGAATGATAATACAAGTAGCTTAAATTATATTGCTATATGAGGGATAGCATGTTAACATGCACAACTTAGCTAGATAATTAAGTAACTTGTAAATTTAACATAAATAAAAAGCATTTTATTATGTATTAAAAACCATAAAGAAAAACAACATTAATTTGGTAATAGATAGGTACAATGTTCTACAAACATTTGACAAACACAAACACAGATAAACACATTAACATAAATATTCAACTCCTCCTCTCTACCCATATCCAATCTACCAGAACATCTCAAGATACAACTTGGGCTTAAATGTCTTGCTAATTCAAGTGACCATGGTGGTAAAAGGTCTATAAGCTAAGCTTGAGTTCATGGTCTAGTGTTGCAAAAATATTATCATTCTGACTAAACGTACTGATGATGAAACATTATGCAATGACAATATCAATTTGCTTGGTGACTATGTAGCTTGGCATACCTTAAGACAGAATGGGGATCACTTCTTCAAAATCCCAAACATATGTTTAATGGTATTTCTTAATCATAAATGGCAATGATTGACCATCTCCTTTGGCTCACTACATATGGTAGCCCTATCAAACTGTTGGAGGTGTCTTTAGAACTATGTATAGAGGTTAAGAAGTACATGTAGTTTGTGAAGCCGACATCTACAAGATAATACTTCCCTATAGAATGAATAACTATTAGTGTAGTACCCAGAGTAATCGATCTGGCTTATGCCTAATATAATTATATGATTAGATCATGCATATTAATTAAAAGTAAATATAACACCTGGTGAAGGGAAGGGAAACACTGGATCACTTTGAATTGCATTAAGCAATACCTTTATATCTTTGGCACTGTTCTCTTATTTGGCATGCATATAGGTAAACATCTAGTTAAAGTTTGCTTTGACAAGGATATTTTTCCTATGAGTGATTACTTAGGCATGGACCAATGTGCCGTCAATTACCCTAATTATACCCTATTTAATTTAAACATCATGTTATGCTATTTAAATCAACGACATCATACTCTAATTAATTTACTTGTACATTCCATACTCAAAAATATAGATAGAAGTTGGGATTAGATTGAATTTGATGTGGCACCTCATTAAATTTGGGGGAGAGATCAACTCCGAAGCTAAAATAATATGTACCCTAACAACATACCAAAGATGATGATTCACCATCTCTAAAGAGTGTTGGAAACGCTCTATACTATAACTTTGTCTTTGATGTGCTTCCATGATTTGTATAAATATTGCAAGCTCCTCAATAAGCAAGTCTTGATATTGTTGCATTTGCAATAAAAGTCTACTACTTGTTAATTCATGAAGCAAGCGCATGAATGTTGGCTTCATCATACGCAAGTTATCATGGAATCGCTTGGGTTGACCATCTGTCATCTCTCTAACTTAATCCACCCCTCATAGCACAGACATATATCTCAGTTTATAGATTTAGCAACACTTCACTTGTGACAAATAAGACATCATCAGCTCTATCCAGTATGTTACTACCTGCGTGCTAGATCCTTCACTATACTTAACTCATCATCGTGTGGCAGCAAGGAGCTTGATCTACTAGCTATCTATGTTAGAAATATTTCATCATAAATTATCATTAATGCAATGTGGTTGAAAAACATAATAGAATTGAAAATATAATTAAAAATGTTAAATGCCAATATAAATAGTTGAATAATAAGTTCATACATACTAAAGCATAATGTGAAGAAGACTATATCCATAAAGTATGACGTGAAGAAGATGATCATTTCGAACCCTTATTGCTGCCTCTTATCATGTTATTGCTCGAGGGTAGATCATTGTTGGTAGCTAGATGGTTAGGTTGATGACCTCACAAGAGATCCCATAGTAATATTATTCGAGAACATCTTTATAAAGTAGTCACAACAAGGTAGCTCATGCTCCAACAAATAAGCATGGTCTAGATTTTCCTACTAGATGATATAACCAAACATTAAGTGGATAATCAGTAAAACAATGAAAATATAAGATGAAATCCTAGACTAAGATCCAGTAGGCAATATGATCTTCGGTGGTTGTTATAGTATTCTGCTCGTAGTCCCAATGGTACTTTGGGCCATTCATTATTAATATACGAAACATACACCATGCTAATCGAAGCTTAATCCATTTAGTCTTAAGCTACTTCACATTATACACAAGCAGGATGTAGTGGTGCATTTAGCTTGTTACAGATCTTATTCCATGTGTATTATGAGAAAATGGTGGAAAGCAATTGCGCTTGGCATTTCTCATAGGTAATCTCAATTAGCAATTTTTCATTAACGAACGGTCATCACATGTATGGCGTCCTACTACCCTTGAGTTGGGTACCATGTTATAGCTCATCTATGTATGATGGGTGATGACCGCAAGGATTCATCTATTAACATTTTCTATACAAAGTAATCATGAATCTTACATTTACAAAAACTGAAAGTTGTTCATATGTGTCGTTTGAGTTTATTGTAAATTAAAATCTACATATCAATGAATTAAGTAAAATGCATAGGACATAGAAAATAAAAAGAAAACCCATGACGTGTCACATGGACAACACATTCTAACTTTTAGAGTTGAAAAATGTTTTATTACATATATATGGCTATTGTTGCAAAATTATGTGGAGTCAACAACCAAAAACTAGAGTCCTTATTTTAACCAATGTTTACAATTCCTAATGTCTATTATCAATTATTTAATTGTTGCTATGGACTAAAAGAACCTATTTAGGTGTTTTCATGTAACAAAACTAATTGTTTCCTATCTAGAAGTTGGAAACACAAATTAATTGGAACAACTAGTTATTTTAAGAGTGAAGTTTAATTATTTTTTAGGTATATTTCATATTTTGGTAAATTGTGTGAAAGAAAAAAACTACTAATTCTTTCTTTTTTTGTCTTTCATATAGATACATTATTAGACACTATTCATTATGGTCTTTAGTTATGGGGTTTTGGTTTTACATAAATAAATAATTTTCTTGTGCCAATTATTTATGAATATAACAAATTAATTAGAGAATTAATCACAAAAGAAAATGAGGAGATAATATGAATTGATCATTTAATGTGTAGACATAGACTTGTCCAAAGTATTGAGAATATTTAATCAAAACAAAACAACCATTAAAATATCATTTCAGTAACAAGTTTGAGTTAAATTAATACCATGCCCCAACAAGTATAATTTTAATACAAAATCATAACGCAATTTAAGTCAAGAATTGGTATAATAATATATTATAACTATCTGTATACTAGCTATTTTCCTCAACTGTTCAAAATTATCCAAAAAGTTAGGTTCCTCTTTCTCCAATCACAGCGTACTTTGAATGCATGCCAGGTGACACCAACTCATTCACATCCTTATATTTGCTAATGAACAAAAAAATGTTAGATGGAGGGCTTTTGTGACCTCACCAACATGAAATGATGTGATCCTAATCAAAGCTCCATCTTTCTTTCATATATGGTGTGACTTCTGCTCACCCCGCAACCAAATATAAATTTGGGTGGAATGTTGCAATGGACTAATTTGCCAAAAAAAAAAAAAAGAAAAGGAGAACTGAACACTAACTTGAGACATAAATATTTAAAACTATCCGTTAAACTGACATCACAAGATAGACACCTTGGTGGACTTCAAAAGTGAAATTTGACAGAAATTTACTTGACTAGAACAATCATAGACTTTTCTTAAGCATCCTAGATAGAAAAAAAAATTGAATTACAGAAACATGCACTAAAACACCCTACATAGGACAAATTGCATGATGCACAAATAGAACTAGTGAAATTTTTTGAAAAAGGGACCAGGACAATAAAAAAAAAAAAACAGCCAAGATGATGACACTAAGTGCAATTAAGGAGCAACAACAATTGAACTCAATTACACATCACTTTCAATGGATAGAAATATATTAGATAGTAACTTAAAAAAAAGAACACACACGTCACTCAATAGGTGACCGAATAGCCATTGAAAAATAGGCCAAGATATGCACTTTGATTATGAACCATCTTGTTCTAAGTCCTACAACACCATTAGTTGTAAAGTTCACTAACATTTAGTGAACTATATGTTAAAAAACTAGCATTACGCAATTCTAAGTAGTCATCATAGAGAAATGACTTACTTATCCATTCTGGCATAAAGAAACTCCAAGCATGATGCTATCGAGTCGAAAATGTCAAAAGGGACTAATCAAAGAGAAATATTCAAACGGGCACAACATAACATAGTATCAACTCAACCAACCCAATGAAGGGGGAAAAGGAAAGCAAGCATAGTATCTAAAGCATTTACACAAACCACTATATCAATGTGTTACACATTTTCAAAAATAATCCAAGTAAGAAGGCAACAGGTCAAGCAAAAATAAGCATAAGCATCCCTTACTAATGAAGTAAAACAAGTTTCTCTTTGGGATTCCAAAGGAGGCGTTGATATGGACTTGGACTTAGAGAAGTTGTCCCTAAAAAATAAAGAGAACCTGCTGATTTACTAACCTTAAGCAATGATAAGAAATGATTTATTTTCTTTCCTAATATGATAGTGGTGTGTGTGTGTGTGTGTATGGAATGAAAGGAATATACCTACCATTGTGCTAGAATTCAGTATGATATAGGGTCGGTAGTGTTGGTGGTGCTTAGGGAATAAAAGGGTAGAGTTGCAGTTTTGCAATGCATAGGGAATAGGATATTCTATTCAATGCTTTCTTCTTCCTTCAATGTAGTATAAGTATGGCAATGTGAAGAATGATGGAGGAAGGATGGAAATTATAGATGATTGGGAACATTGGCTAATAATTATCAATTGTGGTTGTTGGAATAATGGACTAATTAGACTTCTCACACACAGTTATTCTATTGCAAATTATTAAAGAAAAGGAAATGGTGCAGCAATGAATAATTGGAATAGGTTCATGATATATTAAAACCACAAGAGAGATTACAAGTGAATAGAAGTTTAGCAAAATAAAATAAGGAAGTACTTACTTCCTTTATAGCACTTCAAGGATAAAATAAAATTGCTGATTAATCTCTAATAATAACAAAAGCAAAAGAAAAAGAAAATTTAGAACATCAATTTCCAAACATTTGAAGCACTAAGGTGATTCTAAAAGTGGCCAGGTGTTCCAAAATCAATTCCAGTATGCGAGAATTGTTTAGCCAAAAGGCAAAAGCTAATTGATAAAAATCGCCCACGTAAAATGATTTAAGAGGATACTAGGGGGTCCAAGTCTTGAGCCCCCATCTCAACAAAATTTTATGGCCAAAAGAGATAGGATTTGAGTACCCTTTCCAACCACATTCCCATAATTCACCAAAGCTAGAATGATCTGAGTTCGATTCTAGCAAGCAGTAATTTCCAACATATGAGAGTAGCCTTTCAGATGATAGGGATCAAATTCTCCTTTCAACAAAAACGCTAATTCCTACAACATGATACAATAGTTTAGCAAAAACTATACTATTTTTTGAAAATTATGTTGTTATTACCATCATGGCATACAATATGTCTAATAACACTTTCCTTTAACAATTTGCACCATCAAATAATCAAAACAGATCCAATCTAAAATAAGCGAGGAAAAGAAAATAGCATTGCATTAAGACTCCATCTAGCAATGAATTTGAGAATCAAATATGTCAGTTTTTAGTTCATAGAAAAAACACCAAAAACGATACAATAGTAGCAAGGTTTTGCTATTTCTAAATACAAAACATCATCAAAACAAAGTTAGAACTTCCAACAAAATCTGATAACAGTCTGAGCATATGAACAATAGGAGACTGAGTTTAAAAACAAGTTCTAATGACCCCAAAAATTGAAATTGCAACGTAGCATACTTGATGTGAATATTGCTTAAAGTCTAATTAAATCAAGGCAAACCACAATCAATTAGCAACATTAAATCAGCAAGTAGACCAACCTTTTAGCACTCCAATTGCACAGAGAACAACATAGAATACTTAACAATACATTGTAATAGAGGGAATCTACCAAAGTAAAGATGTTGCAACCTTACTAAAATAAACATATAATAGAGGGAATCCAATTGGATAAGATTCAACCTATCTTTTGTACAAGTGGCAATGTCAATACAAAAGCAAACATATAATTGAATCTAGACAGTGAAGGAAATTTTTGGTTGTGTTTCATTTGTACTCTATCAAAATTAATTGTGGAGACTAGTATCAAGACAAAAATGAACATAATTCCAACAAAAAATAGGATAAATATAACCAAGTCTACTGTACATGACATTACACATGCAAATAGTTCAAAAGAATTCACAGAACAATGGATTATCAAGATATACGAAACCTTCCCAAGATAAAGTAAAACCAATGCATACTTGTACAATTTTCATCTAAAAGTAGTATACTATATAACAAAAATTGGAGAAATCAAACAAAAAACAGTTGAAGGGGCAAGAAATTACATTTCTACACAATGAGATCTTATTTTCCAATATATTTCTTAATTATACCCAATCAACTCAAACTATTTTGTGAGAAACCCTAACCAAAATACAAATATGACAAACCTATCTCTTAAATACAACCCTCATCTAGATTCCAAGCCAAGAACAAACTAAAAGAGGGACAACACTACAATAGAAAAAATCATTTTTTCTAAAATACAGAAAACCATTCATCACAACTTGAAGGAGTACATAAATATAACCATTATTCAGGCACAAAATAATCATAATATAACAGAAAAATGAAGAAACTTACTACAATGGCTGGAGTATGAACCTAACATGATTTTTAACACATACTAAGTGAAATCACCAAATCCACAACTAATACAAAGCAAACAACACATTCAAATCACATATCTCTCCAAAATTTGACAAAATCCCACCAAACATATACATCAAAATGATTGAAACCCATCATTCTCTTTTTCTTTAAGCGATCCCCATAATATTTAATGGGATCGTTATTTTTTTGTGCCTTCATGTGGGTTTTCTACTTTTTTGGGGTTAAATCAAGCTAGTTTTGGCCATTTTTGAGAAGAATGGCCATGGAAAGGGAGAGTTGCATAGAGATAAAAGCTATGAGAGAATGACTAAGAGACGTGAGAAGGGGAAAGAGTAAAATAAGATCTGATTAGTTAGGGCATGGGGGAATGGGAAGGTGGGGGGGGGGTTAGGGATAACATTTTAAAGTGAGGGCATTATGGACATTGTGCATATTAGTGCTTTGGAGGCAAAACACTAATATGTTTGGTTTTGTTTTGGTAGAACAAACTTGTTCTTCTGACACACAACCAAACATTACCTTAATAATCAATTTTGTGTATTATTTCATGAATTGACTAAATTAATTCTATTTTGGAAGAAAATAATAGTATAGTTCGTTTTTTTTCTTTCCTCTCTTTATTACTTTCCTATCCAATTTTTTTTTCTTTCTCATTTAACTCATCTTAATCTTTTTTTTACTTATCCAAAAATTTCAAATACATACATTGTAATATTAAGAAAGCTATTTTAGAATTTAAATATATTGTTTATTTTATGTCATAAAATTCTAGGACATGTATCAAATATGTCAATTAATGGTTCATTTAATTTTATTAAATTATGTTTGAACTAAAATTTGATGTATGATATCATTTATGGGTTTTTATTTTATAAAATAAGCTTAGTTTGGAGCTTGGATGTGGTTTTTGGGTTTTATAACCTTCCTATAATTTTAATTTTTAAAGTTTAAAAGGTAAAATGTCCACTATTTATCATTATCTACTAGCTAGTCATCTCTCAATTATTTCATAAGCTTTATTTTAATTTGTGGTACACAAATATAGAAAGGTACTACGAGAAAAATTGACTTTAGTGATTACACTATCAGTCACTAATCCACAATAAATGCCTTTATTGATAGTCTCAATTAGGCTTGGCTTGGTATAAAATAGTTTAGCTCGAGCTAGATATTGTTTGAGCTTGAGTTGAGCCTATCGAGCTTGAGCTTGGAATTGAACTAAACATAAGCTTTAATATAGTGGCTCGAAGGTGCATGAGCCTAAATATTTATATATATAATATGCAAATATTAAATAATATATAAAACTAATACCTAAATATATATCCTACATATTAAAATAATATTCAAACTATAATTTATTTATGCACTTATATATTACTTACTAAATAATAGCTAATAATTTATAGGCTGAATTACATCCAAACCACATGAGGTTTGGCCTATTTACAAAGAAGAAGAAGAAGAGAAAAAAGAAAAACTCTTGTTGTTTCAAAAATTACATTGACGGTTGTCGCCATCCAATATTTTACCCCAATTGTTACCCTTTATTAGGGTTTTGACTAAATACAATTAAAATTTTTTGGTGAAAATACCCTTATAACAACTGACCTCATTTTTTACCAAATTTAACCAAGGATAGGCCAGCGGCTACTAGTTGTCCAATGGCTGGCCGTTGGCCACGACTAGGCCAGTAGCTGGCCATGGCAATGGGCGGCTAGTAGTTGGCCATGGTTAGATTAGCAACCAGCCATGGCTAAACTAGCAGCAGGTTATAGCAGGTTATAAATCCTCACAACAAATAGGTCCAAGGGTATTTATATGTTCTGATATTTCTATCAATCTTCTATTTTTTTCTTTTTTGGTAATTTTTAATGGAAGGGCATCTTGATCATTTATACTTTTCATTAGCATTGCATTTTAGTTTTAACGTTTAAGGGGGCAAATGTAATTTTCAAAGTAACGAGAGTTTTTTAATTAGGCCAAATTGGGGGGTCTTGATGTAATTCACCCTAATTTTTAAGATACTAATTTGTAAGTTGTAAAAAATAATAGAATGATAGGTTTGATGAAAAATAAAAATTCTTTTATTCAAGTATTTTAACAAAAATACGTATAGTTATATGATACAACCATACATTGACATCAATTAGTTATACTAGCAACTTGTTTTGTCATGTTTGATCTCATTACAAATATGATATGGTACCTATTTATCCTAAAATTGTATAACATATTATATATGATTCACATATATTTTCCAACTTTAACAGTACAAATATGAAATAATAATTTATCATTATCTTAAAAAGTTAAAACAATAACATACTTAAAATTTATAAAAATTGATAAATTTTTAGTAAAATGCATGATTATAAAACATGTGATTCTTTATGAAAATAAATTATTGTAACAATTGACTAAGTTATTGACTATTTTACTTATATATAATAATATTTACTTAATGTGGATATAGAAGCAACATAATATTATTAATATTTTATATTTTAATTCTGGAGTTATATTATTATTTATTACTTTATGTATACAATATAAGCATTTTAAACTAATTAAAGCACATTTTTAATCTGATTATCCAACTTAAAATTCATTATATGCATACAAATTCACTCTTATGTTTTAAGATATAAAAGTATGCATTGTATTTAAGCATTGACATATATTTGATAAGCTCAAGCTTGAGCTCGAGTTGGATTGTGGCCCAACGTGTAATGAGCTCATCAAGCTTAAACTTAAGCTCAAGCTTGATTGTCGCTTGATTTGTAATGAGCTCATCAAGCTCGAGTTCAATATTCATCAATGAACTTGAGCTTGAGCCTAAAATTAGAAGTTTGATGAGTTCGAGCTTGAGCTTGAGCTCACATACTTTATAGATGAGCCAAGTTTAAGCTTGGAATTTTTGCCAAGCTCGCTCGTGCTGAGCTCTTTTGTAACCCTAATCTCAATGACTACATTTGCAACCACTAGTTGATGTAAAAATAAACCTTATCACAAATCAAAATTTATGACTATGTATCCTGCTGGTCATGAATCAGTAACTGCATTCCTACATTATTTCTGCATACTAATCATTTCATTTGAATTTCCTTCTTCCTAATCCCAGTAGGCTTTTGATCCTTATCAAATTCTTACTATTTAGCCCAAGCCTAATTAATTAATTAAGTCTAATAGATTATTTAACCAATTAATTTAACTAATTTATCTCATGAATTAAATTGATGCTTATTTATTTAATTGATCTAATAAATTAATTAAAATCAATCATGGCCATGAGTTAATTGAATAAATCTCAATTAAAATAATTAATTCAATTAAATAATTTATTTTAATGTAATAATTAGATTATATATACTTTCTTTGTTAAGAAATGCACTCGTCCAAGTTTGTATGTGATCCTTTAGGTAGTAGTGCATTTACAACTCTTTTGACTTAATTTGAATGATTATATCATTTCAATTAATTAATGTTTCTAAAATCAACTTCTTGATTCTAAGAATTGATTAATTGTAGCGCGTCATCCGAAAGATACCTATTTTGGATCGAGGTGCTACTCTAATCGAATATTTCAAAATCAATTTCACCCTCCAAAATTCTTAACCTAAGAAATTTCACAACTTAAAATACAAGCTAGTCAAGCTGAAAATGACAGGCAAAACCTAAGTTCTCATAACAAGTCACAATCACTTGAGGGCCCAAATTTAACTTATATATTAACATCATTTATTAGGAGCACTAACTTATCACACTTCGTAGAAGAAAAGACACTAACTTATAACCTACGCCCCCTATTAAATGACAACTATAACATATCACATCCTTACCATTATAGATGTCATGATAACAATTATTTACACTATGCAAAAAGGTAGCCCAAGCTTAGGATGCCTTCTATTCTTCAATCTAGCTAAAGAACAAAAAGAACAACATGAAGACGGTGAGTTCAAATAACTCAGTGAGGCAAGCATTTGCATGCATAGGAGGAATCAGAATGAATAGAATACAATATACATATATAAGAAGAACATTTATTCTAAACTTAGATAACTAAAAATACAAATTTTGATAACTGGATACTAGAGATTTGAAAAAGTTTATGAAATCTATAAACTAAAACTACAAACTAGTGTTTCTTGTACAAAACTTAATGAGCTAACTTAATATCATCCCATAATGGCAAAGAGTCATTTTACGTTTGAATAAATTTCATAGAAAATTTTAGAACTCATAAAAATGACTAGTTTTAAAGAAATTCAATGAACAAATTTTTTCATGAATATTCAAATTTCAAAATCCAAGATTTTGATTAGTTTTATAAAGCAAGCTAGATATGAACATTTTATAAAACCAATGGTATGATCATATTTTACATGTACGACTGTGAAATAATCTGCACCCTTATATTGCCTGAATACTACCGTGATATGGCTTGCCCCTTTATATTAGCTCGATGAGTAGCCAACTTGCCTAACCTTTGTAGCATGAATAGGTAAAATCAATCCTCATCAATCAAGCTTCCCCCAAAGATAAGATCACAACCACATGAATCGATAGGATCGAACGTTGCCGATCAAGCTTTATGTCACAATCAACCTTTGACTGTCCAAAGTAAAGATTGCAAACTAGGTTAGCTAATATACCTATCTTTATCACTAATACAATGCTACAACTCTGGAATAGTAATCCAAGCATTCCACTGGGCTTGACACTTAGCTAAACAGATTTTTTTTTTTTTGCATATGAGTACTTATGGATAAATTTAATAATCAAGTATACCTACAAGGTGAAACAACTAAAATATAGAATGATTTCATGTATACCGACAAGGCCATGGATTGTACTAAACAATATTAGAAATAAGAATTGATAAACAAACCATCACAAGGGTTTACAAAACAAGTAACAGACAACAAGTAAGATCTCAAATAATTCACAGATTTCAATAATCAATATGTAGTTAAGGAATGGAAATAAGTTTAACCCTCATAGGGGTATATCACAAACAAAAAATAGGTATAATCAAGTGGCAAATTAGCAGACCCTCAAAGGGCATACACAACAAATACCCAAGATGTTAGATCCTCACCTCAATAGCCTCCGCAATGCAGTTGCATCTTACTGATCCATAGTTTCTTGCTTCTCATCACCTAACCAAAAGAGTAATTTACTTATAAAAACCCACATTTGACATGAATAACCTCTAATAATTAAAATATTACTTTTAACTATCTAAAATCGCTAATCATTCACATAAAACAATGGTTATATGGTTTAATTGATACTATCTATACGAAATATACTAATTAAGATACTATTACAGAAATAGTTATAGAGTTCATATTGGTTCTAGTAATGGCATGTAATCTAGTCCTTAATTACATAATCATTGTCATAACATCATCCTAAAACCACAATAATAGCTTAATTCCTTCATAATTAATGCCAACCTTAAATCCATAAAATTAGGGTCTTACTTGCCTAATTAACTTAATTAACCTAAAATCATCATATAACAATACAAATCCAGTCCATTATGTCTCCATATATATATATATATATATATATCCATGCGTGCATCATTCTTGATTCATAACCATAATTCGATGCAATTAACTTATACTAACATCAGGGCTCAGCTTAACATTTTAACCAAATTGAGTGAGGAGACTTTTAATCATTTGAATAGAATTTTTCCTAAAATCCCATATATGATTTTCTAATCCCTTTAATCTAAATTTATGTTATCCTTACAAATTTACATATTTTTAGTAATAAATATTTTTCGTAACAACTCACAATGGAGATTTTTTAATTACATCAATTAGCCTATTTAATGATAATTAGCTTCCAATTCATGATCCAAGTCCTCATTAGTATTCAAAAAATTGGACTGTTCATTGAACCAAAAATCTTACCGATTCATGGTTCACTGGTTCAATCATCAATTGGATTGGAATTGAACCATGATGTCATAATTACAAAATATATATATATATATATATTTATATATTATATATTACTTAAAAATTAATAAAATACCAAAATATAAAATATAAAGAGTTTAAATGATATTGTCTAGCATTAGAATCCAAATTTCACAATGCATATTATAAATTATTACAACAATTTAAATATATCAAGTCTAAAGTTTGAAGTTGAGAGTGTGTGAGTTAATTCTAAACTCTAAACTAATGATTTTTTTTTTATTTTTACTTTTAGATAATTTGTGAAGTGTACCTTAGCCTTCAAACTTTGTATTTAGATCAAAAAAAAATTTTTTAAAATAGTTTCAATAAAAATTAAATGAAAAAAATTGGTTCAGTTCCATTAAATCGTGAATAGTTCATCAGTCCAACTGGCCAGTTTGAATGATTTTTACAAAATATGGCTTTTTCTTATTTTTTCAATTTTTTGATAAAATTGGATTGATATGCCAGTCAGTTGATGGTCGAACTGGCTAGTCCGGTTTAATATTTTAAACAGTGGTCCACATATATTTACAATCGAATTTCTCTCCAATCATTTTAGTCTATAGTCATAATTCTTGGTCTAGTCAACCTAAAATTACAATTAAAATCAACTTTAAAATGTAATTAGATTAAATCAAGAATATATTAATAAATTAATCAAAATTTTACCCAATTCAACTAAGTTCATTGCCAAATTATTGGATGAGAGTAGTCTATATGTACTTAGATCATTGTGTCGATCAAATTGGTGGTCAGCCGCCGAGGCTCCATCGTGCTTTATCACCAGAATCAAGTTCCGTAGCCATCGAAAGGTGCACCTTGCAATGCTCAATTAGATCCCTAGGTTAATTTAAGCATTGCCCTTCACTTGATTGGTCGATTTTGAGTAAAACTGCCAAGCTTCGCCCAACACCGTCGTATATCTCTACCCTTGATTCTCTTCCTTCGATCATCAAATAACAAAATTGGAGACATAGTTAAACTTTTGTCGCTAAGCCTGTGAAAATGCACTCGGTGCTTACAAGTTTTAGTCATAAAAAACTAGCAACCTATCACCTTCGAAGCTCACTGTTGTCGAGTTCATTTGCAGCCACTATTTCACTAGGGGATCTTGAAAGATATGGGTACCATTGTGTTTGTCCCAATGAGAGAAATAGAAAGGTGGGTTTGTTTCTAGAATTTGCCAACACTAATGAGAATGGGTTGATGAAGAGGATGAAGGTCTTGCATGCTAAAATAGAGGAGCGTGTCGAAGAAGATTACTCATGTCTTCTATTTTAAAACTTCAATTTCCTAACTTTGCAATTTCACCCTAAAATTCCTTTCTACCCTTCAATTGAGCCCTACCAAGTTTTGAAAACTTTCCATTCAACCCTAAAACTCATTAGTGCCTTACTTTCATCTAGTTTACCAAAACTATTTCCATGCAAAGCCCCCAAATAATAAAAATGTGATCCAATCAAGTTTTGCCTATTTGCAATTTGACCTCAAAATTTTTAATTTTCTTGCAATTAAATCCTTTTTATTTATTTTTTGAGCTTTAAAATCCGACCAACCAATTTCTTTGATTTTAAATCCTTGTTTTTCAAAATATCAAATTTCAAGGGTGCTACATTAATCATGTTTGGCATCTAGTAATACAACAAGAAAAACTATAGACTAAGTAGTGAAAGTGTTTAAATTACACTATCGAAAAAACTTGTGGTCACTAATACACAAAAAATGGGGTCACTGATAGAGTTAGTGATTGCTTTTGTGACCTCAAAACACGGTTACAAAATACTTCATCACAAATTCAAATTTTGACCAATTGTCCGATCGGTCATAAATTAGTGACCGTTATATCAATCACCAATGATTTAATAGCATTCATTAATTTCAATGTATAAAAATGTTCATAAAATAATAATTTTAGTCATGTGACCAACTATTAATTTGTGACCGCATTGTGATCCCCTTACCGTTACAAAGTTGGGACTAAACTTTTGCGTTAACAAAATTTCATAAATAATGTGTGTATTTTTCTCCTTATAGTGACCATTTAGTGGTCACTAATCGATCACTAATTTGTGATCGACCTTGTGGTCATAAATTTTCAATAATATTGTGGTCTAATTGGTGACTGCTAGGTGGTCATCGATCACTGATTTTTTGACTACATTTCTTGGCTTCTGTTGCAAGATCACTGATATTCAACCTATTTTTTTTATTCTCATTAATCACAATCTAAAATCACGTGATTCCAAAATAATAATTCACCTTCCAAAAATAAAAAACAACACCCCAAATTATATAATATTGTATCCAAATTCATGAACAAAATAAAGATTCTAAAACATAAACAAGTTTAATAAGTCCAAACATGTCAAATTAATTTAAAGAGAATTATTTATCTTTTCTACCATCATTTCCTTCTTTGTGGGAGGAAGAAGCACCTTCAATCGCATGTAACTTTTCCATCATTGCTCCTAATATTCTCATCAAAGCTTTCTCTTTTGCCTTTGACTCTTCGGCTATCTTCTTTGACTCATCTCTCACTCTCATAGCCTTATCTATAATGATTACCTCCCTTGTTGCAACTACCTCTTTTTCCTAAGCCAATTCTTGATCAATTACTTTTGCAATAGTATCTGCAGTTGATCTTGACTAATATAGGTTGGTGAAGATGTATCTAATAGTGACTCAAAGGAATTCTCAGCAACAATAAGTTCACAATAATGGTAAGTGTTCGTGAAACTGTACAATCAGCCCTTACATAGACCAGCACTAATGTCAAGTCATTTCTTTGTATCATATGAGCTTTCAGGAGTAAGGTTGCTGCCATGTTAACTAACATATTCTTGATAATACCTATCCTATTTGAATATCCAAATATTAAAAACAAAAATTAGCTCGAAAGAAAAAAACAAGTCTGATCTTTTTTACAACTAAAAATACTTATCACATAAGTAAATACATTTTGTTTGTAAAGCAAGATAGGAGATGAACAACTAAGAGAAGTTATATTGATGTATGAAATCAGAAGATATCAAAAACATTAATATTATAAGCATCTATTATGAATTAACATAGTGAAGATGCAACTAAGAACTTAAGCTACACTAGTTAGTCAATATCATAAAAAAGCATGAGTATTACAAAACATTCATTCCAACCTTGGAAAGATCAAAAGACAATAATATAGATGTCTCATTGTCACATTATCTACCAAAAGATAATAATATAGATGTATCATTATCGCATTATCCACCAGAAGGCTAATGAGGCTCAAACCTTCTAGAACCAGGAAATGAAAGATGAAGTTCTCACCATTTTTTAGAATTGAAAATGATAGGAGTTTCATTATTTGAAATTCATTCATTCAAAAAGCATTTGTATAAAACTTGTTCGATTTGGGAATTGTGGATGATCTACTGGTGGTTGATGGTGGCTAATTTTAGTGTTGATGGTGACTAACTATTACCACAGAAAAAAGGAAAACCTATAACTAGTTGGAGGAATTTCTAAGAAGTCTCATGTACAGACAAACCTATAAACTTGAAAGCTTTAACCCTATTAACTTACAAATAGAATTGGTGAACCACATTTCTAAGGTGCCATAAACCCCGTACTTTATTCTCAACAAATGCATTTGGATAAATAAATAAATATGCCCACCCCACTCTAAATTACTTAAGATTAAGCACATATTAGTTCCAAAACAAGATAATTAATTAATATTAGACACCCATTTGGTTGTCTCCACACCCATTATCATTTTAACTAAAATTCAAATCAAATAACTATTTTGCAACTCAGCATGGGCTCTTCTTTTCTAGATTTAAACCGAACAACCGTTCTAAATACAATGTGATACCTAATGCGCAGTGAAGTGATAACCTTTCAAGACAACTATGTTCACCAAATTTAAGAGGACATCGCCAATGCAATTTTCACTGTAAGTGTTTGAAGTAAAGATTTATCAAGCAATTTGACACATATTACTAAATTCTATAGAATGGAAACCAAGATCACATATTTCTATATCATATAAAATGAAAACCAATGTCTATATGTGTCAAGACAAAATTACATTGTAAAACTCATGTCATTTCAATTTTTTTTGGATTTTGTACTTACTTGGACCCTCTTAGTTTTGTTGTCAATGTATTCCTATTTTCTTTATGCTTTCTAGTGAGTTCTTTCATGAAGCTTGATTTGACTAACTGGTCTACCACTTTGTGCCTACATTAAATAAGTTTAAATTAAAGGTTGCATTTGATAAACAAAATAATAATAAATTAATGAACTAAGTCCAACCTCCATTCTTCTTGTATGCTCAACAAAAGAAATAGAGCCATTAATGTGCTTGGTTATTGACCCATCTTTTTTAGTCAATCCATTTTGCCTTGCCTTTTTGTATCTCTCTTGATAGTTTGGTGAACTCACAGATATATTGCAAATTTTTTCCCAATCGCTTGTCTACATATTTTTAGGTACTATCTTTTGAATATCCATCGGGTCATCTACATTGGCTTGCTTTATTGCTTTCTTCTTGCATCAGTAGATGATATTCTTGAACTTTCTCTTGTGTGTTTTTCCCATGAATGCCTAATACTGGCTTCATGTTCAGGCAGCCACAAAGTGTTCCTACAAAAAATGCACAAGGAAGAGACAACATCAATGTTACAAAAACTAATTACATCATTTAACATGTTATGCAAAAAATTAGATTCTTAAAGAAATAATTTACTTAAAATTTTTTATAAAGAAATTCCTTTCTGTCTTGTGGAACTTGCTCCCAAGTTGGACATAGACACAAGTACTTTCTCAAAATATCTATGATTCTATGAGAATAATCCTTGGTATAAAGCTTACAAGTAATAGAAAAAGAAAGAAATAAATGTTTCCTAATAAATATTTGATAAAACTCTCGTAATATTAATTTATGCACCAATTTTAAAGGTGAATAACATACCCATCATGGTCCGAATGTATAAAAGTGTGGATATCCCGATTATTAGGTACATGACTCCCTTTTGTTTCACCCCTTGTCCTTCCATGAGATGAATTTTGGCCTTCAGTTGATTGCCGCTCTTGCTTTATCTCATTATTTGGAGTCAGTAAATGCTCTCTATATTTTGAAAAAAGAACAATCTCATCGGAGTTAACAACTAGAGTAGATAGTCCCATACTAGGAACCTCATCTAGGTTAGCATAAAATGTGCATCAAATTGTGCTTACCTCACCAACCTCTATCTCGCCCACAAGAACCTTGGCCTTTAGTTAACATCCTACACAATGAAACAATAACATAGCCAACAAGTTAAACAATAAGATATAAAGCAAAATAAAATAATAATAAAAATAAAAATGTCATATAATGGAATTAAATAAACAAATAATATTTCATCTTATACATCAAAAGTTACAATATTCAATAATAACACTCATTCACATCATCCCAACCACTGGCTGAATCAAAATCTTCAAACTCTGTTTTTCTTTCCTCATTATTTTCTTCTTTGGTTTTCTCTTGTTCTTCATCTCCTTCATCCATTCCATTTCTTGTTGATAAGATTGAATTATGTTGCATTTCACCAAAAGATATTTCTATTGGATTTGCATTTTGATGAACTAAGATAATTGAGTTGTCAATGTCAATATTAATTGGAACTTTAAATAGAGTTGCCACATCATTTTCTTGATAAGGGGCTTCAATACTTAATTCATTTGCCTGGTTTGACATCAAAACTGATGGGATATCTTTTCTACTTCTTGCCTTTATTTTGCACAGCATATACCAATCCCATTTTTCCTTGCTCGTAGCCAATATAAAAGGATCATTTGTATTAAGCTTTCTTTGATGGTTGATCTCAACAAGTCTAAACTGTAGATGTACTTTAATCCCTCTGTCAGAAATGTCATACCAATGATAGTTAAACAGAACAACTTTGTTTTCTTGTCCAAAGTATTCCAGCTTCAATATCTCTTCCAACATACCATAATAATCCACTTCGTTATCGTTTCAGGAGCTCTCTCATATATAAGCACCACTATTCATGGTTGGTTTATATTACCCATAGTTAATTGTGTGGAATTTGAACTCATTCACAAAATAACCATTATATGTTTTAACCCATCGGCTAAGGCCTTATGCTAATTGCCTAATATTGTCTCTAACCACATGGAAACTATCCATCACCTGCTTAGGAGTTTAGAAATTATACTCTGTGGGTCATATAACAATTAACATTATTTAAACTTGGGATGATTAATACTTACATATTCTTAAAGCCATTATGGAATTTTTGTATCCTGTAGTCTCCCTAATTCGATATCTATTACATACAGGTGTTATCTAGACATTTCTTCATCAAATATGCTACAAGGACCCAAAGGATTATCATAAAATAAGTTTTTAGAATTTTATTTTTTTTATTGAATTCTATAAAGGCAACTTACTTTGCTAAATGAATGACCTCTAAACAATTTAGTAACACATATCTATGTGATATCATATATTCATTATCATCTCCAAATATTCAACCTTTTCTTTGACTTCAAAGAGGTCTCCCTAGATGACCAAAGATTGAAAAAAGCCCACTTGAATCTATCTCTCCACTATCATCATTTCTTGGTGCCTAATTTAGCCTTGTTTTTACATTAGGATCAAAGAACAATGAGTAGAATGTTACAACTTTCTTAATGGTGTAAGCTTCTACAATAGAAGCTTCAATGTGTGCTCAATTTTTAACCTTCTCCTTTGGATGATGTAAAACTCTACAACATAATTTATTACCAAACATCATAGTTTAAATGTAAGATAATTTATATGTAAATAAAATTACTCTTAATAATACATAGGAATAATACCTTTCAAATGAATACATCCATTGATACTCTACAGGTCCACCAACCTTAGCTTCATTCGCCAAGTAGATTGGAAGATGCTTCATCACATCAAAGAGTGCTGGTAGGAATATTTTTTCAAGTTACACAGAATCTGAACAACTCTTTTTCAAGTTGTTTCACATGTTGCACATGCAAGACAAATAAGCATATGTCTTTAAAGGAAAAACCCAACTCCGATATTACTTCCCACATTGATTTACACAAAAGTTCATGAAAAGAAATTGGAATCAACCTCTGCATAAACATATGACAACTATGACTTTTCATTGCATAAAAATTTGACTACTTTTTATCTATGCATTGAGCTATATTTGAAGCATAGCCATCATGGCGTTTTAGGCTCTTAGCCCATTTGCAAACTCTTACTTATTTGTTGCAATGAATAAGTTGCTTTGGGTTTCCAAATTTTTCCTCTATTGTCATAAAACATATGCAATTTAGGCTGATTACAATAGAGTTTTAAGTCCCAATGTGCATTTTCATTGTCCTTTGACTTTTCCTTTACATCTAAAACTGTGTTGAAAATATTTTCAAACCTGTTTCTCTCAATATGCATTATATCCAAATTACGGCAAGTAAGATTAGTGCACTAATAAGACAAATCCCAAAATATGCTTTTTCTATTCCAGTAATGTGTATTGCTAAATCCAGACAAAAGACTAAGATTGCCATTCTTATCATACATTTAGGAGGGAAGTTGAGACATACATCTCATGATTTCTTCACTTGAAAAATGTCGAGGGGATGGGTTTTTTTTCACACCAACCTCTCATAAACAAATCAACTCGTCCTTTTATATGTGTGACAAATAGGTAGAAATTGTCTATGACAATCAAGCCATGATTACTCTATCTATTCTATAGATGAAAAGATTTTGCATGCTCCATGCAATATGGACATGACAACTTTCTATAAGTACTCCAACAAAAAACAATGCCATAGGTAGAAAAATCATTGATTGTCCATAAAAGAGCTACTTTTATCATAAAATCTTGTTGTCTAATTACATCATAAGTTTCAACCTTTTTCATTCCATGATTGTTTAAATTCATCAATTAGAGGTTGCGAAAACACATCTAGTTTTTTCCCAGGAGATTTAGGGCCTAAAATAACCATATTTAAGGATATATAGTTTATCCATACACATGCCTAGAGGAAGATTGTATGCAGTTAACATTACTGGCCAACAAGAATATGGAATACTATTGTTGTTGAAGGGGGTGAATTCATCTATGCATAATCTTAGATGAACATTGAGTAGCCTTGATGAGAAGAAAAGTTGAGTATAAAAGAATTCCATGCTTCACCACGTGCAAGGTGTGCTATGCTACCATCCCTAGATTGATTTGTCCAATACCATGTTATTTCCTTAGATATTTTTTTTAATATATAATATCTTTGGAGTCTAGGAAACATCAATATTTTGGAGCTTGGTGTTCTGTGCTTGTATCTAGTGTGATCACAGATCATGCATCTTGTCTTTCCAATGCTCTCTTTATAGTATAATATGCAATTATTAATACAAACATCAATTTATTCATAATCTAGACCAAGTCCCACCACTATCTTCTTTACATTATACAAGTTGCTAGGGAAAGTCTCATATTCTAGTATTATACTTTTCATTACTACTATGATGCGATCAACACATGATTGCGACAAGTTAAAATTAGATTTGATATTCAGCAATTGAGAAACAACTGACAACCTAGTATACTTCTTGCAACCATACCATAAAGGTTATTTTGCATCTTTCAATAGATCAAAGAATTTTTGGGTATTTGAGTTAGGTGGTTGTTTGATGTTCATTGGTTTTTCACCCTTATCAAATCCCCAATCAAAGTTATATCTGCACCATATATAACCATACTCCTTTTTCCTATATTTTCATCATTTCTGGACTCAGAATATTATCCAACGAAACCTTGAATTGAAGGTTCCCCGTGTGCATCCCACGTAGTGTAACAATGCTCAAAACCATAATTTTTAAGGTGATAATGTATAGTATCATGATTATCAAATCTCATGTTACAACACTTTGAGCAAGGGCATCTTATACAACTATGGTCAGCAACCTTAGGATGAGAATAAGCAAAGTTTAAAAATTATTTAAACCCTTTTATCAAGCTCATCAAATAGAAATCCATTTACATTAAGTCGTTGCCACATTCAACTTCAATCATTAGACATACTTTCTGCAATTTCAATAATACACACGTTCATCAATATAGTACATATTTAGTTAACAAAGAAGATTCAATCTATTTTTTTAGGCTAGTTTGAGCTTTTGATGGCTTCTTAAGGTGAATTGGTTAGGTGCACGAGATTTAATGTTTATATAATTAGTTTTTGCTTATTCTAGAATATATATTTTGTCACCTTTTTTGTGATTTTCATGTTATACGTAAGATATCACCTTTTATCTACTTTTCCAATGGACTTTAGTACCTAAAACTCAAAGTTTCTTGAAGAAATTGAAGTTAGATGCAAGGGAAGAACTTTTGAAAATCTAAGGACTACGCCTAGGAGTAAGAGTAATACGGCAACAATATATGAATATTCTTTTTGCCCACTTGCCCTTCTTACTTGATAAACATTTACCTTGACCCTAAAATTTTTTTTTAACCTTTATTACTAATTTTAAATGATATGCTTAATTTAATGCTCTTTATATATTTATTTCTTTTTATTTTAGTTTGATGTTTTATTTTGCATTTCACGTTATGAATACAAGAAAAATATATACTTCAGTATTATTTTATTTAATTTCTAATATATATATATATTTATATATTTAAAATGGATTTATATAATTAAAAATGCAAAATGACATAATAAATTAGTATAGATCACATTTGAAGTATAACTTAGGAATGATACATGATTTTGGTAGAAATACTTTAAGATACAATCAAGTAATTTGCGAAGCAGCAACAATATTCTTAAGAATATAAGATTGTATGCCCTTTTGGGCAAATCCCACATAAACATAGCCGTCTATGTATGTTAACTTGAGTTAATTAGACCTAACTTGGAGCAATTAATTAATTTAATACACATAGTAGTGTAATTAACTTCTTAAACTTAATATTATATGTTACACATGTATATCACCAATGATATACATAGAACTTATTACAAGATATTTTATAATTTTGATTTGAATGGTATAAGTGATAAGGTGATAGCCCACAAGCCTAACAAGATGCTAGCCTAGCATTAAATCTAAGCAAACCAGGCCCAAGTAGGTATGTTAGCAACAAACTAGGCTTTAGGCCCAGATGTACTAATATTAAAGTTTATGGAACTTTTGATTGACCTCATAGATTGATCCTCTTGACCATAGAGGTCAAAACATACAATCGGTGAGGCAGCTGCCCAGTGGCAGAAACATTAGTGATAGCCCCTACCACCCATCGCATCCACATTAAATGTAATCGATCCATTCTTTTGTTTGTATTTAATGGCCTTGACAGTTCATCACCTCCATATTAATGATGATAAAGGGGTTCCCAGTTAATGGCCGATCGCAAGCATGATGCTAGGCCAGGTCAAAAAGTCCTCAATTATTACTACTTAGGGAAGAGAAGATCTAACCCTTGTTGGGGATAATATTATCTTTTCCTCTTCTTACTAAGCACTATAAATACATTTCTCTCATAAATAAAGGTATGCCTTCAATACACTCTAAGCTATTACTCTGTCAATTTATTTGCTGGTTGAATACTAACTTAAGTATTAGAGTGGCTTAGTTGAGGGCCCTCTTGGCTAGCCTAATGTTTGTTCACTGGTTACAGGATTTAACCTATACTTCATATCCTTAACCTATCTTTTTGGTCGATTTAGACCTCCAAGTCGAAATCAAGAAATCCATCTTACCTAAAAAGACATTATCATTTGGTGTCATCTATGTGATGTGAAATCTACAACCAAAAAATGGTGAACACCAAGTGAACTAATTTTGAGAGATAGACTGACCATAGCTCACTATCGCCACTGTTGCTGCTGCAACAACCTCAGTCAAACTAACAAGCCGAGGGCTAAAGCTCTCAATCGGAGCAACTAGTTACCTTAACTATCCCTCAGCTTATGCAAATGATTAGTGTCCAAATATTTGCATAGCTCTCAACACAATTGTTATTGTCTTGCAAAAGCATAATAACCAACTTATGGCTACAGCCAGTGTCATGCCGCATCCCTCCCGCCAAGAAGAAAAACCCCACGTGAGGACAAAATAAGGAATGAAGCACATCATAATTTGAGCAAACGTAAGTTATCCCTAGTTATTTCTCATGAGATAAAAATCACTATCAACTTCATGAGGAAGTAACAAATTTAGTTGGACATGTCATCTGACACAATCAAGCTAAATAGCGCAAAAGGGTCGAGCACAACAAACCTTAGCAAAGTAAAGATATACCACTCTGGATAAAGAGATGTGGGATAAGATCTTTCCTTCTTTCAACCTAGCCTATCCCGCCCACCCCCAACTAATTATAATTAGGGTAAAGTCTTCATTCATACCTAAAATACTGATTATCTTTCGACTTCTTTCTTGTAGTCATGCTAAGCTTTCTCTAGACTCAAATTTCTTAAACTTTGTCGTACTTAGATTGAGAGAAATGGGATGAGGTGTCACATCAAGTCTAACAGCTAAACAGGCAATTGGAAAAAATTTCAATAAGAAATACTAAACGAATTCAACTTGACAACTCCCTCAGGCTCCAATGAGAAAGGAAATCATTATTCATCCAAGAGATAATTGAGGAATGCATAGTAATCAATGCAAAAATCCTAATTGGATTGCCCAAGTATGACATATCATCGACCCTAATAAGAACCTACTCTAGTTCAAGCACATGATGCAAATCTATGGCCATATGACCACATCCATGCCAAAATGTTGGTCACCACTTTCCAAAGAGTGGTGCTTGAGTGGTTTGTTAAGTTGGAACATGCATCCATTTTTTCTATGACCAGTTCTGTGATAAATTACTCCACTAATTCACTAGAAAAAGGAAAGCAAAGCTCCCTTATACTCATCTCCACACGGTGAATAGAATGAAAGAGAGTTACTTTGAGATTTCTTTTCTAGGTTTAATATCGAGGTGTTAAAAATTCATAACCCTAGGATCATATTTTTTATTGATGTGTTATTCCTCAGATTGAGGCACAAGGAGTGTGCCAATGCCTTAGTCAGGTAGAGATCACAAACAAAAGAAGCGCTTCTTAACCTCGCAGAGAGGTACATGACTTAGGAAGATATGAATAAGATAAAGTATAGAGGCAAAGAGAATGATTTAAAAAAAAAGAAAGGAGAAAGATGATAGGAATTTGAAAAATGACCATCGATCCCCTATGAAGAGATTTCATAATTACGCTCCACCAAGTATTCCTAGCAAAAAAGCTCTTGTTTACAATCTAAAATGACAACCTCTTGGAAAAGCCAAGAAAACTCAATGAAGCACCAACCATGAAAAACTCTAAAAAGTATAGCTATTTTCACAAGCAGAATAGCCACAATATAGAAGATTGGTTTAACCTTCAAGATTAAATTAAATGATTGATTCGAAAAAACCACATGAAAAAATATATCAACGAGAAGGCTAAGCAAGCCATGATCCAACCAGACCAGGCTCCCTATAGAGAATAGTTGGTTAGCTTAAGAAAAAATGATAAGGGAAAGAGAAAGGTCGAAAAAGATCATCCCCCCTTGAGAGGTGTGATTAATACCATTGTAGGGAACCAATAGGAAGGGACTCTAAATCAATAAAGAGATAAGCACAACAAAAATTTAAACCACCAAGTTAATGCTAACCAAGATGATTTTTTAGCTTTCCACTAGTGCGACCCTATTTCTTTTTCAGATTCTAACCTCTCTCACCTAGGAGGTTAAAGAGTAGAGAGCAAATTAGATTGCCCACTTGTGGTGGCTATTGAGATTGCAAACTTTGAAGTAAAAACGATTCTAGTCAATAATGACAGCTTAGCTAACATAATCTTCCTATTAACATTAGAAAGAATAAAGTTAGGAAAGCTAAAGTTAGAACTAGTCCGTACCCCACTAGTCAAATTCGGCAGATCAAAGATCAAACTAATTGGATCTATTGACTTGCCCATATCATTTGGGAAACACCTAAAAGACACACTCTCATAGTCAACTACCTAATTGTAGATGTACCCTTTACTTATAATGCCATAATCGAGAGACCAGCACTTAACAATTTTAAACTTGTAGTTTTGACTTATCATATGAAAGTCAAATTCTCGACAATAGCTAATATCAGAGAATTGCTCTATAATGTAAAAAATGCATGGCATTGCTATACCAGTTTGGTCAAGGCTAGCGAGCAAAAAGCCCAACCAAAATTGAAACCCTCAAAGGACATCCCAATAATGGAACCCGAAGAGTGATAGCTAAATAAGAAGAGAAAGAGAAAAGAGACAAAGGTTCAGCTAATCGAGGAATTCAAAATAATAGAACTGAAACTTGGAAATTTGGACAAGACTACGTGGATAGGGACTAACTTGGGAGGTAATATGGAGTACATGTTGGTCAATTTTCTTTAAAAAACACATTGGTGTTTTTGCATAGAAAGCAATCGACGCCCAAGTCATTGTCCACCATCTTAATGTAGATCCATCTTTCAAACTAGTCAAACAAAAAATCAAGATGTTCAATGTTGAGAGGTACTAGATCATCAATGAAAAGGTCACCAAACTTTTAGAGGTAGGATACATAATAGAAATACAATATCCTAGTTGGTTGTGCAATGTATTCCTTACTATTGAAAATGAGGGCAACTGGAGAATGTGTAATGATTTTACTGATCTTAATAAAGCATGCCCTAAAGATCGCTACCCACTTCCTCAAATAGATCTATTAGTTAACTTAACAGTAGGTTATGACCTCTTGAGCATAATGGATACTTTTCAAAGATACTACCAAATCTTCATAGCTCTTGAAGACATGGACAAAATCACCTTTGTGGTCCTAAATGATGTATATTATTTCTTGGTCATACCATTCGACTTAAAAATTATTAAAGAGGCTTACCAAAGATTGGTAAACTTTATGTTCAAGAATGAAATCAATCGATCCTTAGAGGTCATGTAGATGATATGATCGTTAAGACAAAAAATGAAGCAAACCACTTATTCGGCCTTAATCACATATTTTCAATATTAAGGGTATTTGACATAAAATTAACTTAATCCCAACAAATGTACATTTAGAGTACGAGGTGGAAATTTCTGAGGCTACATGGTCAACCAGAGAGGCATTGAAGCTAAGCCACAAAATATATACATAATTCAAGACATTCTACCATAAAAATTGTAAGGGACTTTTAGAGGTTGGTCGGAAGAATCATTGGTCTAGGGTGATTTATTGCTTGGATAGCAAATAAAATTCCATCATTTTTCAAGATCCTTAGGAATACTAAGAAGTTTCAATAGACAAAAAAATGTGACCAGGACTTGCTCGACCTAAAGTAATATTTGACCATTTCTCCACTACTCGCTAAACCCGTGGTCATAGAGGTCTTGTACTTATACTCAACGGTTTCTACAGTAGCTATTTTACTCAACAAGGCTCACATAGACCAATATACTATTCTAGCCAAGCTCTACAAGATCCAAAGCATAACTATTGGGAAATTGAAAAATTCACCCTTGTCTTAACCACAGCGACAAAAACGTTGAGACCTTATTTCTTGTCACATATCATTATTATTTTGACAAACCAGCCCCTGAAGCAAGTTCTTTCCAAACTAAATACATTTAGGAGACTGACCAAATAGGCCATCAAATTAGGAGAATTTGACATCAAGTTTCTACCTCAAATAATTATAAAAGCACAAGTGTTAGCAAATTTCGTAGCAGAGCGTATCGACCTTCCTATAGTGGTCAAACAAGAACAACTAGTCTAGTCCTTGCACATCATGGATCGGCCATGTCCTTCAAATATATAGTAGGAATTTTCTTGTGCTCTCCTTAGGCTAAAGAATATGATTTCACCATCAAACTTGACTACCCAATCACAAACAACAAAGCATAGCACAAAACCCTAATTGTGGGTATAAAGATAGCCCTTGATTGGATGATCAAATTTCTTGCAGCTATCATAAACTCGCAGTTGGTCACTAAATAATTTGGAGGAAACTTTGAAGTGAAAGAAATAATCATGAACACATACCTAGCAGAGGTTGGGAGATTTGAATGAGAATTTAAAAAATTCACACTAAGTCTGGTACCCAGGTTGGAAAACAATAAGGTAAATGTGCTATCTAAATTCACCAACTTAATCGAAAGTACTAGGGAAAGATCCATAATCTTCTTGGTCTCAAATAAGACCACCATAAGCAACCTCCGACAAAGCTAAGTTTTAAGTATTAGGGAGTTAAAATCCTAATTGAAAAGATGAAACAAAATCCAACCTCAAAGAAGGAATTCTACCATAAGATAAAGCAAAAGCTCAGAGGTTAAGGGGACGAGCAGTAACATTTGCCCTCAATGAGTTTGGTCAATTGTATAAAAGATCCATCTCTGGCCCCCTCTTATGATGTTCGACGTCAGAATAATGACAAGAGATCCATGCTATTATTTGGGAAAATCATTTTGGGGGACAATCATTAGCTTACAAGGTCATTAGGCATGACTACTTTTAACCAACTTTACTCATGGACGTGGTAGCTTTTGCCTAAAAATGCCCATCCTGCCAAGTACAAGCCAACACCCTCACAAACCAGCTACAACCCTCATCCTTGTCCAACTCACTTGGCCTTTTGACCAGTGAAAGGTTGATATTGTGGGATCATTCATAAAAGCCACAGGCCAAAGAAAGTGCATGCTAGTTGCAGAAGAATATTTCACTAAATGGATCAAGGTGAAAGTCATACCAAAGATAATAGATGCAGCAATAAAGAGTTTCTCATGGAAAATCATTATCTATCACTTTGGTCTACTAAAAGTGCTCATATCTGACAATGGCATGTAATTTCAAAGCAATAGAATAAGAGATTGGTGTGAAAGCCTAGGAATCAGGTAGTACTTTAATGGAAAACTCGTAGACGAATGGTCAAACAGAGGTCACCAGTAGAACAAACTTAGAACATACCAAAACTCGATTGGAAAGATATAAAGATAGCTAGGTAAATGACCTCCCAGGAGTCTTAGGGCCTATAGAACCACCCCAAGAATAGCCACGCCAAAGCTTTTACAACTTAGTATGTAGCTTAGAAGTAGTAGTTCTAGCAGAATTAATCTAACATATAGTTTGGATAATTCATTATAACCCGATTAGGAATGAAGTAGGAAGGTAATTTGACCTCGAGACAATAGATAAGCTAAGATAGCAAGCATTCACAAAATGTAAAGGTACAGATCAATCATGGCCAAACACTACGATAAAAGTATCAGGCCAAAATGCTTTAAAGTACATGACTTTGTCCTAAAAAAGGTCGAAGTCTCAAAGAATGTTAGCACACTTAACTTGAAATGGAAGGTCCTTACTTAGTGGTGAAAGTGATAGAGCACAACTCTTACCGACTAGCAAATATGAGCAAAAATGAACTCCTTTGACAATGGTATACAACAAATTTGAAAAAGTTTTATGTGTAAACTAAGATCACATAATCTCGCTTAGCCATGCCAATGAAAAAAAATAGATCAATTAATATAAACTTATTGCCCATATAGTCATATGATTAAATTAGCTTGTAACCAATTATTAAAGATTTTTAAATCGACCCCACAATTGCATGATCAAGTTAGTTTTTGACTAATTATTAAAGAATGTTAATGTCAACCCTATAGTCACACGATCAAGTTAGTTTCTAACCAACTATTAAAGGATATTAAAAGTTGACCTCACAATCAAGTGATGAAGTTGTTTTCTAACCTATTATTGAATAAAGTTAGAATTAAACCCACAATCAAACAATTATTAAAGTAAATCTAAATAGACCTTGTAGTCAAACTAAAGCGGCATGATATGCACAAATATATGATTAGTGAAAATACAAGAGATCGACAAAATACACAACCAAGATTAATAAAACTTCTAGCATATCTAACATACACTTAAAATTAAAAGTGACATCATTCAAACTCCTATCTAGGCTTTACATCATACAAAGATAATTGTAAAACAAATAAAGAACTTTTCTAGCTAGAACCGGCACACTTTCCTTGACTCCCCTTAGCAACAACTTCATCGACAACTTTATCAAGCTCATTTATTGTGTTGACACTAACATCTAGAGGTAGGCTTTCGATCTTTTGCTTAATTCTAGAAGGAGATGTCTTTGCGAGATGAGATCATCCATTAAGGTGTTCAATAGCAAGGAACAATTATGCCACATCTACTCACTATTCTTGGTCTCAAAGCAAAGTCACTAATAAATGAAAATTCCTTCCTTACTTCAATAACTTTAGGGCATAGTGAAACTTCAAGCACTTCAAGGGGAGCATTCTCATCAAAATCCTCAAGGCATTCATTTTTTATAATATTGAGATAAGCCTTATCTTCTACTAGAATCTTGCACCTAAGGAACTTGAGCTGCTTCACAGCCTTATCAAACTCCTCCTTGGTGTCATCTATGCTAAATGTTACACTAGTATCGGTAAATGTTGAACTTAACATAAATTGTTGAACGGCCTTCTTTCAAAAGTTGGGTAATACTTTGAAAAACTCACCCTTAGCATAGCGAAGGCAGCTCTCATACCCTTGTGCTAGACTTGATAAAAATGCCTCATAGATCAAGGTCATATACATCTTCAACTATTTCTCTAGTCGACTATTTTCTTCGACAATAGCCAAGAGCTTAAAGTCCTTCTCTTTGAGTTGCTTAGTCAGCCTTACAATCATCGAATCCAGAGATTCGACCTTAGTCTTGGTTAAATCACTATGTTTTTTCTCTAGCTTATCACATTTCTTTTCCAGCCTTTATCAGGCAATTTTTGCACAGTTTGAACCATTAATGAAAATTATACCCCTATTGCCTAACCTACAAAAGAGTAAATACATATTAGGAAAAGAACAATTTCAAAAATTAACTACGCTAAAATCAAACAGTTCAATTAGCACTAAATTTTAACATGTTTGAATGATATGCAAACACCTTTAGAGCATTGACTTACTAATAATTAAACATCCCCACTTGATCTCTTTGGAAGAGACCAGCGATAAGGATAGCTAACAAAGTCAGTGATGTTCAAACCCACACCTAAAATTGTTAAACTATTTAACACCCCGACTTTTAGGTTAAAATGAGGTTTGAGGAATATAGGTAAGTTGCATAATTGCTCCATGGGAAGCATCTCATAAGTAGCCACATTAGGATCAATATTCTTCCCTTTTCTCTTACCTACCAAACTTTTTTAGAAGTGCCTTGCACTTCAACCTCCGTTGCTTTCCTCTTAGGTCGAGGAACTAGGCTACTTGCCACTCCCACACTGTGAACAGTGGGGGACAAACTAGTTGGCAACGTCTATTCAGCCCTAGCAACTTAAGCTGCCATTTCCTAACAAGTTGCTGCAGCCTCGCAACATTTCTAGGTTCTTTATTACTTCTATATGGCTATTTGCGTGGCTCAGTTCATAATGGACCAACCTACAAAACAAAAACCATCTCGATCAGAAACTAAACATGTAATGCATACTAATAGAAGGTTAGGTATGTTAGTTTACCTTAGCGTGCATTGGCATGTAATCTTAGTGGGGTGATCAACAATCCTACCTAAACTAAGTCCCTCTCCCTAGCAAACTCAGATGTATCCATTTCTCGAAACTCAAGCATATCTCAAATGAAATTATTATTCTAACTTGGGTTTTCATCATTGTTTATTTTGACCCTTCCCAATCACCAACCCCTAGGTATATTAAAAACCGACCCCACTAGGAGCTCAGATATAGAAATACCTCTCTTTCCAAGTTTGTCGATGGGACGAAGAGGGGGTCACAAAAATTTTCTGATGAGGTCGAGTAGTCAGGTAGTAAAATCTTGACTCACCCATACTCCCTACTTTTGAGACATTAGGAGATGAAAAAGATTGCTAAAATTGGCCTAAGAAAGGTGCTGGTCATGAATCATCATTAAAACAATAAAGCTATATTGGAGAGAAAAGTAGTTGGGTAACAAGTAAGTTTATGCAAACACTAAAACCTCTCAATAGGTTGACTATGGGTTGAGCTAGAGAAACCTAAACCCACACTTCAATGCGTCCTAAAATACAATCACACATCCCTTAAGGGTTCATTTGCTTGCTAGGATTGTGTAGGATAGATATGTAATCCAATGTAATTGGATGTTCGGTTGGCATATTTAAAGCCCAATATTTTATCCTAAAGTGTTAAGATTTGTATCCCACCTCCTTGGCTTGATTAATAATCCTAAGATTAGAAGCATTAGGATTAAGATATTAGATGATGAAATTATCCTTGCATAATTTTATACACCAATATTTTCTATATATTTGTACATTGTTATATATGATTAATTAACAAATATATATCACAAAATCTTGTTTTATATAACTAAGTTTTTATGAAAATACTAAATTATATCCTTAATCAAATTTATGTTTTTTATATTTTTATAAAATATTTATCTAAGAAACATAAAACGTTTTATATAAAAACTATTTATTCAACAATAATAAGATTTCATAACTAATTTTTTTCCTATAAATTGGAAAATGAAAAATATTATTTTAAATATAGATTTGTGCTTAATATAAATATATTTTTGTAAAATTACAAATTAATATCCATAAGCACATCCAACATAAATAGTTTAATTTGTGAAATAATTTTAAGATTTTATAATCAAATTGAAAGCTAATTATTTTTTTTCTAGGTAATAATAAATTATAAATGGTTGAGAAAAAAAAAAGAGAGACTTAGTCATTACCACACACAATATATATATATATATATATATTTAAATCCTTTCAATGAAAATATTTGAACTATTAAAAGAAGTTGAGGGATAAATTTGATGTTTTACATTTGTCATAAATTACAATCCTAAGCATCCAAACAAACTGATTGTATTAAAATTAGGATATCCAAACTAATAATTGAAACAAACAAACAAGATATTATATGATAAAGAAATATTTTCTAAATAATGAATCTTATACTTATCAATCACATCCAATTCTATCATTGCATGTAAAGGAGCCCTAGGAGATGTATGCATCATCTCCCATTCCCTAGGTTTAATTAGTTCAAATCCCTCAGGAATATAATACTTCGCCATGATCAACCTCAAATTGTTCACGAACACCACAAATATGGTTTCACCGTAATGAGCAATTGTAAACCCCTCGACTGAGAAGGCTAGTTAGCCTCGCCAGCTGGCCCTACCTAGTTGATCACTGGCTCAGAAAGCCCCGCCTCATTGACAATAGGGCTAGAAGGTCCGATCCCTTCATCAACCTCTACTTTCCCTTCAACAACATGCACTCTCTCAGGCTCACTAGAAGGACCCAACTTGCTACTTGACGTCTCATCTGAACTACTATTCCCACTAGTTGAAGCATTCAACAACTAGGTTGCCTCAAAATTAGAATGATCAACTCTATCCTCTCCTAACAACTCTAGCCGTTTATATGAATGGAAAGAGGCAACAAGTAAAATAAATAGGAGCAGAAAGAGACTTACACAAGATATATGCACAAACTAAGATTGCATATTATTGAAACTTAACCCAAATTCTTCAAAATCTGACCTCTCAATAATATGGCAGAAATGCTAAATAGGTAGTAAAAATAACTATTTATAAGCTAAGCCTAGTATGCCAACCAATCAAATTGATTGGCTATTAAATAATTAATGTGTGATCATCGATCGTCAACTCATGAATATCAATGTAACCACCCAAAACTTGTTCCCACCTCCAAAACCCTAGTTGAGATTCAAAATTGATCTTGCCTAAACCTCAAAAATTATTTCAACCTTAAAACCTCAATCAAGATTCAAAATTAGCCCTGGTTGAACCTCAAAAGTGGTTCTAATAGCTTGAGCCAAGCTTTCAACTACTGAGACACACTACTCCCTACTTTGACCTCCACAAAGTAGGTTAGACAATGGAGTAAGGGGAAGTCATGATAAGGGTATAGCCTACAAACCCAACAAAATGCCGACCCAGCAATAAGTCCAAGCAAGCCAAGCCTAAGCAGGTTTGCCAACAACAAACTAAGCCCTAGGCCTAGATGTACCAATAATGAAGTTTGTGGAAGTTTAGATTGACCTAAGAGGTTGATCCTCTTAACTATAGAGGTCAAAACATGCAATAAATGAGGCAGCTGCCTCATAGTAAAAGTATTAATGGTAGCCCTTGCCACCAATCACATCCACATTCAATACAACTAAACCACCATTCTGTCAGCATTTAATGGCCCTGAACGTGCATCAATTTAGCATTAATGGTGGTAAGGGCATTCCTAATTACTAGCTGATCACAAGCATGTTGCTAGGCCAAGTCAAAAAGACCTAAATTACCCCTATTAAGGAAGAGAAAATCTAACCCATGTTGGGGCTAAGATTATCTTTTCTAATTCTTGCTAAGTATTATGAATACCTTCCTATCATAAATAAAGGTATGCCTTCAATAGACTCTATGTTGTTAGTCTATCAAATTATTCCCTAGTCAAACACTAACTTAAGCATTAGAAGGTTTTAGCCGAGGACACTCTTAGCTAGCCTAACATTTGTTCATTTGTAGTAGGATTTAACCCACACATCATATCCTTAACCTATTTTTTTGGTCAATTTGGACGACTAGGTTGAAACCAAAAAGCCCATCTTACCAAAAAGACATCATTAATAAGATGTGATCAAATGCATAGAAAAAATAAATAAGAAGTTTAAAAACTAATAAATATTAGCTTCCCTAAATGTCAGAATCCAACTTTTCCACATTAAGAATTAAACAATTGCATATTAACTAGGTCAAACGTAACTCTATATATCTTATTCCCAATCAAGAATAATTTATAAAATCCACTTAGCATTTATTTTTCAAAAATAACAACTTACATGTATAGCTACACAAATGTAGCCAAGTATTGCCTCATATAAGAAGAAATGCAAACATTGGTATTTTAGAAGTCCTAAATAAAAGAATAGTTGGACCTATCTACTTTTGTGAAACACCAACATAACTCTAAGAGCATGGAAACATTTAAAATGAAGTGTCCATAAGAATATGATGCTATTATAAATCCTTTTGTTTCATTCGAAAACCAACCAAAGATGAATAATCATGTCCATCTGTTATACTTTTATGAAGATAATGGCACTAGAATTTTGAAATTCAACTTTCAAATTTAACTTATTTGAGCACATTTGACTAAAAATTGCAATAGTTGTTTCTTGAATGTGATAAGTTAGCTCAGATAATTATATTACTAGTTTGAATAATTATTTCTAGTGGCATTGTAGAAATAAAGTTTCTATCATTCTTTTTGTCAAATGTAAGTTGGCAATGACAATTGCTAAAGCAAAATAAGTGCAGGTTTACAGCTCAGCTAATAAATGAGCTAAATGTGAGCAATATTTATCTCAAAATATTTTTTCTATTATTTTTAACATCTTGCATAGTGCAATGCATCATGAGAATTCTCCAAGCACAAACTTGAGGGTGAGAACTGGAACTTGGTTAATACTGATATGGGATAGCCTAACAAACTATTGACCTCAAAGAGGGCCCCTAGACCCTCTTAACATGCATAGCCTAATGGTGTTTTTGGACCCAGCTGGGCTTGTCACTCCACCACAACCGCTTGGTCGAGCAGATTATTCTCAACCACACTCAATGAAAGGCTAAGCCACTTCATCTATTCATCTATCCATCTGGTTGACTACCTTGTCAATTCGATGATTGTCAACCAGAGTACTCGCACCAGTGCTAACTCATATCCTTGTCATATTTAATGCTCTAATAAGCAGCATACCTCAACATTTATGGCGTGTGCCACCCAGTACAATCTCTGCCACCAACTTTGGCAGAGAGATGCACCTTTAAAGTACTGTTCACCCTAAAAAATAAGAAATTATGCCATTTGGAATAATACCAAGATTGGAAATGACCAATAAGCCCTAGGTAAGGATAAGAGCCCTTTACACTTGATAGGGACATCTTAGATATATCACCCACTAGGAGAGGACTATAAATACCTCACTACTAGCTATCCTCTAGGTAATGTCATATACATTATACGCTTTTAGTCTACTGCTTGATTACCTTAATTCGACCAATACTAACTTGAGAGCAAGAGTGTCTTAGTTGAGGGCACCTCAGCTAGTTTAACATTTGTTATTGGTGGCAAATCTCGACCCTCATAGAATATTACTATTAGGTCATTTAACCTCTGTGATTGAATCAGCTCAAACACTATCCTATTCACTAAATACGACTTTCAACCTTATCATTTTAGCATTGTCTATGGGAAACCATGAGATTGTAATAAAAAAAATGGTGAACACTAAAAGAGCTGCATTTGAGAGAGAGAATAACAGGAGATCAGCGTCACCACCTCTCCTTTTGCCTCAACAAGGCTCACATGCTCCAAGCCCTAGGGCCCCGCAAGAGCAAGTTGTGAAACTAACTATGCCTCAGCTAATACAGCTTATAAGTGAACAAATCTCTACTCAATTCTCTGTAGCATTAAACAGGCATACTACTGTGCTAGCCCCAACTGACAGTGCAACTCCATAACTATCTCCACCAGAGGAGAGATCCCCCCATGACAATCGTGGTTGCTAGGAGTCTAGACAGCCACCAGCCAGACGAGAAGCCAGTCTTAGACACCCCCAGGGAGAGAGGGGGTGATCAAACCTAAGGGAAGAAATTGTTGACTCTATAGACTACTACATTTGACCTAATCAAGCTCCACAACATGATAGGGTTAAATGTTCCAAACACAACCAATGCGAAGAAGTGGATGAATCCACAGATCACACAATCAAGTTTATTCGAGCCCCACAGTACGATAGGGCTGAGCGTGTGGGACCTTATTTTGATTGGAACGCTACCTAAGCTGATTGAGAGAAGTTGGAAGAAGTTTCTTACCAAGTGCAACAACTGAATAGATGCATCGATGAGATCTCAAAGAGAAATACTGAGAGGGTGCCCAATCCAGAGAGCCCCCAGAGGTCCCATCGAGAGATCCGTCCATGATAGTCATGGTTGCTAGGAGTCTAAACAGCCACCAGCCAGATGAGAAGCCAGTCTTAGACGCCCCTAGGGAGATATATGACCCAAGAAGAGGTGAACAAGCTGAAGTTCAAAACCTTTGAGGTCAATAACAAGAAAAATAAGGAGAGAGATGACTAGAAACACAAAGAAAAATGTTGATCTCTAATAAAGCGCTTCCACAACTACAATCCACTGAATATCCAGAAGAGAGAGATCTTATTTGTCATCTAGCATGATAATCTCTTTAAGAAATTGAGAAAGCTGATAGAGACTGAAGTAATGAAAAAAAGAAATATTACCACTTTCATAAATAAAAGGGGCATGACACAAATGAATACTTCAATCTCTAGGATGAGATTGAGAGGCTCATTAGACAGGTCCATCTCAAAAAATATACAGCCATTGACATACAGGTCAAAGGGGGCAAAATTGATCAAACTTCCTATAGAGAAAGGTCGGTCAGCCTAAGGAGAAAGGACAATGAAAAAAAACCTGCCCAAGAAGATGCCCACCTATTCGAGGAGTAATTGACATAATTGCGGGAGGTCCCACTAGGGGGACTCAAAATTAGTAAAAAGGCAGACTCATAGGAGGCTGAAGTCGACCAAAGCCTTGTTGATTAAAATAATGTTCCATCTATCAATAAGGGTAAAGCCCATTTCTTTCACTGATAATGACTTGGCCCACCTCGAAGGAAAGAATTTCAACTATAAAACTTATTACCTCATGATAGTCTTTATTGAGATTATCAACTTTAAAGTCAGAAAAGTTCTAGTCGATAACGACAGCTCAGCCAACATCATTTTTCTCTCCACCTTTAAAGAATGAAATTAGAGCAGCTGAAGTTTAAACCTGTGCGTACCCCTTTGGTTAGGTTTGGGGGGTTAGAAATTATTCCGAAAGGGTCTATCAATCTCTCAACATCATTTAGGAAAGTGTCTCAAAGAAGAACTTTGATGGTGAACTATTTAGTGGTCGATGCCCCATTCGCTTATAATGTTATAATTGGTAGGCTAGCCCTCAATGATTTCTGTGCCATTATCTCGACCTATCATATGTTGATCAAATTTCCAACCTCAGTTGACATAGGTGAACTATTGTGTAACATCAAGAAAGCTTGATGGTGTTATAATATTTTGGTTGAGTCGAGTGATCAGAAGGCTTGACCGTAATTGAAAACTTTAGAGGATGCCTCAATAGCAAAACCTGAGGAGGTCCAAGCCCACAAGAAGAGAAAGTTAGAGGATAATCGAGTGGAGCCCTTCGGGGAGTTTAAAACAGTCAAGCTGGAATAAGAAAACCCTAACAAGATAACTCAGATCAACATAAATATGGGCCCCACTTAAAGTATCTTATGGTCTATTTCCTAAGGAGAAATATTGACACCTTTACCTAAAAGGCATCTAACATCTAGGGAATCGACCCCAATATAATTGTACACCACCTTAATATCGACCCCTCGTACAAGCTGATCAAGTAAAATATGAGGACATTTAATGCCGAGAGGACACAGATCATCAAAGATAAAGTTAAGAAACTCTTAGATGTAGGTTATATTATAGAAATTCAATATCCATCTTAGCTTTGTAATGTTGCACTCGTCCTAAAAAATGAGGGACAATGGCGTATGTGTAACTATTTTATAGATTTGAAGAAGGCTTGTCCTAAGGATCCTTACCCCCTACCTTGAATAGATTTACTAGTAGATTCAATGGCTGGTTGCAAATTATTGAGTATGATGGATGCATTCCAAGGGTACCATCAAATATTCATAGCCCCAAAAAATAGGGACAAAACTTCCTTTGTGGTTCCCAATGAAGTTTATTACTTTTTGGTCATGCCTTTTGAACTTAAAAATGCTGGAGCAACCTACCAAAGATTGATCAACTTTATGTTCAAGAATGAAATAGCCAAGTCGATGGAGGTATATGTCGACGACATGATTGTAAAGACAGAAAAGGCCTGGGACCATTTGCTCGACCTCTATCACACTTTTGCAATCTTGAAAGCATTTGGTCTAAAGCTGAATCCAAACAAATGTACATCGAGGAGGTAAATTTATGGGTTACATGGTTAGTTAACAAGGCATTGAGGCCAATCCACAAAAAATTCAAGCTATTTTGGACATTGCCCCACCTTAAACAATTAGAGATATGCAGCGGCTAGTCGAAAAGATTATTGCCTTTGGGAGATTCATCGCTCAATTGGCAAACAAGAGCCTACCTTTCTTCAAAATTCTTAAAAATGCCCAGAAATTAGGTTTCCAATGGAATGAATAGTGTGATCATACACTAGTCGACTTAAAATAGTATTGTCCTTGCCGCCTATGCTTGTAAAACCCGAATTAGGAGAAGTACTTCACATATACTTGGCTGTCTTGAAAACATCAATCAGCTCAGTCTTAGTCTCTACCAGAGACGGAAGCTATCAATCAGTTTACTATTGCAGTAAGTCACTCTAAAGATCAGAGCATAACTACTTAGAGATTGAGAAATTTACATTAGCGCTAGTCACCGCAGCTTAGAAGCTGCATCTATATTTCTAGTCTCATGCTAGGATAGTGCTGACCAACCAGCTGTTGAAGTAGGTGCTATCAAAGCCAAATACCTTTAGGAGGTTAATCAAATAGGCCATTGAATTAGGAGAATTTGATATCACCTTCCAACCTCAAACATCTATAAAATCGCAAGTCTTAGCAAACTTCATTGCCGAACAAGTCAACCTGCTTGAGAAAAGTAGCAAAGCCCCTCTCCATTCCCTAGCAGTGTAGGAGTATGATTTTGCGATCAAACTCAACTATGCGGTTACTAATAATGAGGCAGAATATGAGGCCCTTCTCGTAGGGATGAGAATGGCACTCAAACTAGGCATTAAGCACCTGGCTGCGATCATGGACTCCCATCTAGTAACAAAACAGGTTGAGGGAAATTTTAAAGCTAAGGATTCAACGATGAACTAGTACCTGGCGGAGGTTAGAAATTGCAACAATCATTCAAAAAGTTCACCCTCAGTCAAGTACCTAGATATGAGAATGAGCATACAGATGCCTTGTCCAAATTTGCTAGCTCAACCAAAGGCACAAGAGACGGGACAATAATATTTCTAATCCCCAATAGGCCATCGATCTACCTACTCAAGAAGAACCTAGTAAGAAGCATTGAGGAAACAGTTCCTTCGTGGCAGGATCCTATAAAACTCTACTTGAGTCATAGCACAGTCCCTAAAGATAAGAATGAGGCTCGACATATTAGAGGACAAGTTGCCAGGTTTGCGCTCTACAAGCATGGCTAACTATATAAGAGGTCAATCTCTGGGTCGCCCTTAAGATGCCTAGATCCCAACAAGGCTTAAGAAGTATTGCAGAATATCCACGCTGGCATGTGCGGGAACCATTCTGGGTGAAGATCCCTTGCATATAAAATCATCAAGTATGGATACTTTTGGCCAACATTAATGAAAGATGCTATGTCTTTTGCTCGAAAATGTACATACTGCTAAGTTCATTTGAACCTACCACATCAACCTATTGCGTCCATGGTCAATATTCAAATTTCTTAGCCATTCGACTAATGGGGGATCGACATTTTAGGCTCACTGCCAAAGTCAATAGGTTAACAAAAATTCATAATCGTGGTGGTCGAGTATTTTACCAAGTGGGTCAAGGCCGAGGCTGTCCTAAAGATAACCAACATAGCCATCTAGAGTTTTATTTGGAAAAACATCATCTATTATTTTAGCCTACCTAAGATCCTTATTTCAAAAAATAGAACTTAGTTCCAAAGCAGAAGTACCAGAAGTTGGTACGAGGCCTTAGGAATCACCCAGCATTTTACTTTAGTAGGTAACCCTTAGTCAAACGGCTAGATAAAGGTGACAAACAGAACAATCCTTAACCATTTGAAAGCCAGGATATAGGATACTAAGTCGAGATGAGCAGATGACCTCCTAGGAATGTAGTGGGCATATAGGACAACTCCGCATACAGCCATAGGTCACAACCCTTATAGTCCAGTCTATGGGTTCAACGTAGTTATCCCTTTAGAACTCATTCATTTTACAACTCAGGTCATTCACTTCCACCTGGTGAAAAATACATTAGAAAGTAAGCTCGACCTCAAGACTATCAATGAGCGAAGGTAAGAGCCCTACAACGCCATGCAGTACTACAGGTCAAAAATGGCAAACGACTACAACAAAATGGTTAGGCTATGCCGCTTTAAGGTTGGAGACCTCGTTCACAAAAAGGTAGAGGTGTTTAAGAATATTGGCAAACTAGACCTAAAATGAGAGGGACCTTATATCGTGGCAAAGGTATCAAAGCACAATGCTTACCAACTGGCTAATATAGATGGCGATGAGCTCCCTCACCCATGGAATGCCATTAACTTGAAAAAATTTTACATACGAAAGCACATTGTAATCATCCTCATATTCTATGATATCAATAAAGTTTCAGTAATACTACTACCATTTGTTTGCATTATTACAGCGGCATCTACCTCACACCATTCCAAGTTTCAAGTCAACCCCGTAGTCAATATAAAAGTGGCTCCATGCTGCCAAAATAAATTTCAAGTTGACCCCGTAGTCAACACAAAAGCTACTATACACTGGTAAGTTAAGTTTCAAGTCAACTGCATAGTCGACCCAAAAGCAACTTCATGCTGCCATATAAAGTTTCAAGTCAACCTCATAGTTGACCCAAAAGCAACTTCACATTGCCACATAAAGTTTCAAGTTGACCCCATAGTTGACGAAAAAGCAGCTTCACACTGCTACTCTAAATTTCAAGTCAACCCTATCATCGATGAAACAATAGCTACCAAATCAAATTTCAAGTCGACCTCATAGTCAACCTAAAAGCAGCTTCACGCTGCCACATAAAAGTTTCAAGTTGACCCCACAGTCAACAAAAAAGCAACTTCACACTGCCAAATAAAATTTCAAGTTGACTTTATAGTCGACCCGAAAGCAACTTCCAACTACAAACTCAAGACTCCAAGCCCAAGTCTAAAATTGACCACATAGTTGACTCAAAGCATCTACATGCTACCAATTTAAGGCTTTTTAGCCCAAACTATATAATCGACTTGGTAGTCGATCAACAAGTTGACCATAAAATAATGAAAATCGATTATAAAGTTGAACAAAGTCATGAAAACAAACTCTTAAAGGTACTTCGATAAAACCCTGCATATCTCTCAACACTAACCAAAATCGATGACAAAGTTGTTAGATTTTCTAGATAACTAATAGGGTTGTCAACTATCCACCCATATAATCATGACAGTAAAGTTGCATTTGACAAGAAAGCTATAAAATTAGTTTCATTTGACAACAACGACACCAAAATGATCTTTCATTCATAAGAAATGTTCATTACAATAACATTCTATTACCCAAAAAAAAGAGAAAAGAAAATAATAATAACAAAAAAGGGTTTGAAGATCAAGTCCGGCTCAACCCAGCTTGCACACCATCCAGCAAGTCTTGGTTAAGCTCTAACATCGTCAATGCGAGTAGTTGAATAGCTCAAGCTAGTTGTGAAGACCCCACAACATCGCTCATAAAATCAGTTGAGCGTAGCAAGTACTGCACGATGTTGACTTGCCCCTCCTTCACTTGGAAAGTAAGGTCCTCGTCGAAGGTAAACTCATTCGCCAATTCAGCTAGTTTGGCCTTAACCTCAGCCTTTTTTTGTTGCGCTTCAGTCATGGGCTCGACAGGAGCATTTGTTGCAGTATCTCTCTCCCAGCCCCTATTGACCCCACCCACCTCAGATTCAAGGTAAAGCTGCAACTTTTCATTCAGGGCAAGGTTTATTCTGCTTTTATCTTCTACTCAAAAAGTACAGCCCGGATGCTCAAGCTACTTTATTGCTTTATTGAATGTCCCACGAGCAACATCAATGGACAAAACTATGCTCACGTCTTGGATAGCTAAGCTCAGTAAGAATTGTTTCACTACTTCCCGCTGCATTATTAGAAAATGTAGAGTGAAGGCCGCCCAAGCCTCCTTAAGCAAATTAGCGTGATTGGCCAATCAATCGAAGGAGTAGCTCACCTACATGTCCAAATGAGCCTTTTTCAGCATGGAGTCCATTTAACTCCTCTTCTCAATTGCTTATACCAACTACTGGTCTTTAGCGTCGAGCTAATCCTGGAGATTAGCTACCTCTTTCGTCAACTGGTCGACTTAGAGCAGGGACGACTCAAGCTGAACCTTGAGGATGTCTAGATCTCCTCCCTTGTACAACTCCTCGTAATCCAACAGGGCCAACTCCGACCAGGATAAAAGTTGTATCCCAACTGGCTCACCTGAAATAGAGAGTGTTAGTGAATAATGTAATGTTTTAAAAGAAGAACTCAATGAAAAAATAGTCAACCTCTCACTTACCATATTTCTATGGTAGGCCAGAGCCTTGAGTACACCAACCTGACTCAGGCCTATAAATTTCTACTAGTCCACAAAAAAGAGCCTAGTCACTATCCACTTGAGTGTGTCAGCGCCTATTGTTCTCGACTGTATGATAGAGGTGGAATCAATTACCTCTATGGTAGGGTCAGGTCTGAAGCGGGGTGATTGTAGTTAGGGAAGTTGAAATAGCAACTCATTGCCATGCTTGCCAAACAAGTCATAGCCACTTACCGCCTTCTGCTTGCCCTTATCATCGGCTATCTGTTTTGGTGCTGAGCTTCCCTGCTTGGTCATTTGTCTTTTGCCCCTACCTACAGAGCTACTTCAAACACGCTCCTCTGTTCGGGTGGGTTGAGGTGCCTATTCAATTTAGGGCATAGCAGGGGCAGTGGTCGAGCAGGTTGTTGGGGCTGGCTTTGCTATAGGAGCATCTCATCGGGCAACCACTCGATAACACTTGTTATTCCTTTGGGCTCTCACTAAAGCCTCTAATCAACTGCAGGCCATCATTTCTTCTCAATCTGCTAACAAAACACAACAAAAACTATTAAAATTGAGCAGAAAGACAGAAATCTATAATTATCACAGTTGACAAAGATCTCTACCTAGCCCATCGCCCACATGCAAGTTGAGCACAACCAGTGATAGGCCAACTAGCATCGAACATCTCTCCTCGATTAGAATTGAGGCCTGCATCTGTCCAAAATTGACCAGATCCTGAATGAAAGTGTTGGGCCAGCTGGGCGTTTGGTTTCTCGGCATTTTCACATGCCCCCTCCACTATCCCGTTGGAATATTAAATTCTTCAGGCTTTTAAATATAGAGAAAATATTTTTTTCACTTTTGACCATACAATGAGGAGAGGGCTACCAGGAATTTTCAACGCGGATGCACTATCAGATAATAAAATCCAAACTCTTAAGTACTACCTAACTTTTTGGACATGGGCAAATGGAACAGATTGGAAAAGTTTGCAAAAGTGGCTGGTTCGCCAAACAGGAGCATCAACACAACAAAACTATAAATGGTGGCGAAGCAGTTGGAAAAAAGTTGGGTTTTACAGATCTCAAGGCCCACCAAGGGGTCAACTATAGCTGGTGCTAAAGGAAACCGAAGACTGCACCTGAATCCCTCTTCAAACACTATTATGCATCCCCTTAGAGGTCGATGCATCCTACTCTGGGGCCCTAACACCAAAAGTTCATATTTGTTAGACACATGGTACGTCTACCTAATTCAAACTAAGTCAACAGTGATGATTTTAGATACTATTTCACTATAATGGTCTAGAATAAAAATTGACCACGAGACATTAGCACTTCCCTTAGGCTAGCATTGCCTCCAGAAGTACCCCTCTTAGTACTCGAGTTGCTTGAGGTCAAGTTGTCACTCGATGCACTATCATAGGTACTCTCGAACGCACTCCTAGATGCACTTTCACCTTTAATCTCCCCTTGAAACTGTACACCCTCAGACCTAGTGTCCTCACTATTAGATGCACTTGACATCTTTACAAAGAAAAACAAAGGAAACCACAAGCTTGCAAAAAAATACTTATAATAGGTAGCCTGAAAAATCTAAGGCACAGAAAGGATTTAGAGAACTCTGAAAGCAAGAACTCGACCAGACCAAATTCAGCAAAAGTGAAAAATGAATGGTTCTACCCCATCTATTTATAGGCATTTGGACGCAATAACCTAAGCAGTAGTAATAATTGCACTATCACCCCTTGGCGCTTTATATTCTATGATGTAACTAATACATTAAATGAGAAAAATCATCAAAAACCCTAGTTGAGTATTCAAAAACCCTGGTGTAGTATTCAAAAACCCTGATTGAGAGTTCAAAACCCTAGTCAAATACATATAACCATTATAACCGTCATTCAGTTATCCATTCCCTATTTATTCTCATCGACAAGCTCGATCAGTACTACAAGTGGGGGGGACTCATGATATGAGATAGCCTAATAAACCCAGCCTAACAAGTTATCGACTTCGGAGAGGACCCTTAGGCCTAGTTAACATGCATACCTCAATGGCATTTTTGGATCCAGTTGGACCATGTCACTTGACCACAATTGCTCGGTCGAGCGGATTATCCTCAACCACACCCAACGAGAGGCTTCAAGTCACTCTGTCTGTTCAACTATCTCTCTGACCGCCTTGTTTGTTGGATGATTATCGACCAGAGTACTTACTCCAACATTGACTCATATCCTTACCACATTTAATGCTCTGACAAGCAACGTATCTCAGCATTAATAGTGCATGCCACCTAGTATAGTCTCTACCACCAACTCTAGCAGGGAGGCACAACCCTATAGTATAATTCAACTTAAAAAGTAGAAGATGATGCCGCTTGGAATAGTACTAGAATTGGAAATGATCAATAACCCCCAAGTAAGGATAAGAGCCCTCTATACTTGATAGGGACATCTTAGACATAGCACCTGCCGGAAGAAAACGATAAATACCTCACTGCCAGCCATTGTCCAAGTAATGTCATATACACTATACGCTCTTACTCTGCTGCTTAATTACCTCAATTCGACCAGTACTAACTTGACCGTTGGAGTGCCTTAGTTGAGGCACCTCGGCTAGTTTAACATTTGCTATTGGTTGCAGATCTCGACCCTCAAAGAATATTACTATTGGATCGTTCGACCTCCTTGATCGAATCAGTCCAAATATTACCATATTCACTAAATACGACTTTCGACCTCATCAAATACATATTTGTTACCCCATTATAGCCACATTAAAATATTCTAAAGCCTAGATTTTCAAAACTTTATACTCAAAATAATTTATATTTTAACTTCTTATCCTTCACCCAGTCCAACTTTACATCATAAGTTAAATACCTGAAACTATTCGTCATCATTATCAGATATGAAAAGAACAATTTTTCTAAAGGATTTTACAGCATTCTTTAGCTCAAGGTCTACTAATATATTTCTTGCACTTAGAGGAATTTCTACAAAAACCATATGAAGTGATAAGTTATGTAATAAAAATTGTGAATACAAATCTCCTCACAAGTTAAAAACGAGCATTCCATGCAAATACTATCTACAATTTGTTGACCAATCATTTTAGATATGTAACTTAGTTCATAATGTATAGCTAACTAAGTAGAGTGCTAAGTCATATCTCATAAATCATGACCAAAGGTAACATAGAAAACAAACAAAGGTTGATTTAGATACTTCTGTCAAATGAAAATCTACTCTTCTTTAATTTCTAATATATATTTAAAATGGATTTATATCATTGAAAATGCAAAATGACACAATAAATTAGTATAGATCACATCTAAAGTATAACTTGAGGAATGATACACGATTGTAGTAGAAATACTTGAAGATACAATCAAGTAATTTGCTAATCAACAACAGTATTCTTAAAGAATATGGGGTTGCTGCATACCCTTTTGGGCAAACCCCACATAAACACAGCCATCTGTCAATGTTAACTTGAGTTAATTAGACTTAAATTGGAGCAATTAATTAATTTAATATACTTAGTATTGTAATTAACTTCTTAAACTCAATATTATATGCTGCATATATATATATATATATCATCTGTGATATAATTAGAACCTATCACAAAATATTTTATAATTTTGATTTGAATGGTATAAGATCTTATCAAACATGCAGAAAAAATAAATAATAGGTTCAAAAACTGATAAATAGTAGCTTCCTCAAATGTCAGAATCCAACTTTTCCACATTAAGAATTAAACAATTGCATACTAATTCAAACGTGACTCCATATGCCTTATTGCCGTTCAAAAATAATTTATAAAAACAATTTAGCATTTTTATTCAAAAACAACAACTTACATGCATAGCTATACAAATGCAACCAAGTATTGCCTAATATAAGAAGAAATGCAAACATTGGTATTTTGGAAATCCTAAAACTACCTAACTTTTATATGTCAGTAGGATTTCTTTATTCCCGATTTTTCATCAGTTTATATAAAATGCCAAACAAAACTCATGTAAATAAGGAAAATAAACAATGAACTAGCCTAGCCTAGCCTAGCCTAGCCTAGCCTAGCCTAGCCTACTCGAGCAAAATATCAATGTAAATTTGACTGAAAAATATGCAATCTTTCCAAGGGAAAAGAGCATTTAATTTCAGAAGTGTACCTTGTTCGAATCTTGTAGAATGCTAATGGTCGTTGATCAAAATTTCTGATTTGGTGTGCCAGTACAATCAGTGCCACAGATTTATCCTCAATTCTGCGAGTAGAGAGATACGAATGGAGTTTGGAGGAAGCGAAGGGAAAGAAAATAAAAGAACAAAACATTGGGGGTTTAGTATACTGAGTTAAAAAATAAATAAAAAGTTGAGTTTGAAACAAAATTTCATAGCATCCACTTTCTCAATTAGACTATTCTATTCTTTAGCTGTTGTTGCAAAGGATGGGCCTCTGTTCTACAAATCCCAAATACGAATCAGATTATTATAAAATTGCTAAGGGAAAATATACAAAAATAGAAACACTAACAAACCCTACCAAAAAAACGCCTTTCTCCATCGCGAAATCTTTAGTCGCAATAATTTGCGACGGATTTTTTTGCAATGAATTTTGCGATGGAAATTTATGTCGCCATTCTATGATGGAAATTTCTAATGCAAATTTGCGACGGATTAGCAATGGATTTTTTCCATTGCAAATCCAAAATTTTGCAATGAAAAAATCCATTGCAAATTTGGTAATTATAATTAAAAAATAAAATTTGCGATGAAAATTTCCGTCGCAAAATTTTGAAAAGTGCTTTGAAAAAAAATATACACATCCTATCAAATTAAAACCTATAATTACCCACAATATCAATAATTCTTTGTATTACATACTAATCATTCCATACACCAATATTTAAATATTGTTTTACATAAAATCACAATAATTTTATAACTAAATTAAAAATTGAGCCCAATAATATAAAATTGTTCAACATTTAAATCAAGCCCTAACTAAAATATAAAATTTACAAAATAATGCCAAAAAAAATTATCTTACAAGGCTTATACTAAATTTCAATACCTTGAGATATCCAAACCTACAGTATTAAAATAAAAATAAAATTACAATAATAAAAAATAGAAACATAAACTAAACTAATAGACAATTCAATATATAATCAAATCATAATCAAGTACAAAATTCATAAAATATAAATTTAAATATTAATCTAATATATAATTCACAAAACCTAAATCTAGCAAAACCTAACAAATAATTCAATGTAAGTACATAATCTAACACATGTAAATCTAAGACATTATTCAATATAACCAAACATACATCTCATTACAAACCGATATATAATTCAACATAAATCCAACATATAACTCAAATTCTAACCGCACATATAATTTAACAAAATCTAACACAACATTCAATATAAATGCACGATCTAAACATATATAAATCCTAATAAATCAACATATAATTTAAAGTCTAACATATAATTCAAATCCTAATCAACATATAATTCACAAAATATAAATATAACAAAAATTAACACATAATTCAAAGTAAATGCATAATCTTAGCACATATAAATCTAATACATAATTCAATATAATCAAATATACATCTCATCATCATCATGTAAATAATTACAAATCAATCAGCAACAATTGAGAAGGCTCCTCCCTTCTCCCAACAACCCATCCTCCTTCACATTTCCACCAATTCTAAACATTTCTAATATATTGTACTAAACAAATATATAAAATCAAAATAAGATATGTAAATTTACTTCTAAATGTTCCACACAACTCAACACTTACAGAAGGTATCAACCACCATCAAAATAGGCTACAACATTAGGCACATGTTACAAGTGCATATATTTGCGACTTAATTCCATAAACTAAATTAAAATTTGAAAATATAATATAATTCAATATATAGTACCATAAAATTTAGCTCAACCCAAAATTCTAATAAATTTTTTAATTCAAATAAAAACATAACTTTAACAAATATAACAACATTTAATACGAATATAAAATTTACCTCAAATTTTAATTAATATATAAATTATTATTTATGTTAAATCAAATTATATTACTAACAAATAAATCATTTTGAGTTTAACAAACACGTAAATCAAATTTTAACTAACTTTAATAATTAACGAAAACATAATGGAGATAACTAAAACATGATCAAATATTTTAACTAAAACATAATCAAACATAATCAAATTTTAACTAAAATATAATCAAACATAATCAAAATTTAATATAATTTTGATAATTACCATGATTAATGGAGATAGAGCAAAATATAAATTCTCTAAACCTGAAACATTAAACAAATAACAAGATTAGCATTTTTAAAAATTAAAACTAATATGTTTTAAAAAAATTCCAGATTTGACCCATGGCTAGATCTAGCTAGCCGCCGGCAGCTAGAAGCTGGGTACTAGCGACTGCAGCAGTAGCTGTGATCCGTCAGCTGACATCAACCTCTGCCGGTTGGCCAGTTAAATATTTAAAAAAGAAATAAAAGAAAAAGAAAAAGAAGAAAGGGAAAGGGAAGGGGAAGAGGAAGAGGAAAACAATTTTTCTAACTTCAAACATTTGTGTAGGTGGGGAAAGATTTTATCCCCATTCAATAATTTGCAACAGATTTAAATCCATCGCAAATGATTTTTTTATTATTTTTTATTTTTTCCACTTTTGCGACAAATTTTTTTGTCACAAAAGTTGACTTTTGTGATGGATTTGGATCTGTCGCAAAACTACATCATTTGCAATGGAAAAATCTATCGAAATCTGTCGCAAATGTCGTAGTTTTGCGACGAATTTTATATCCATTGCAAATTTTTGAAAAAATTCAAATATTTGCGAAGGATTTGAAATTCGTCTCAAAACTGCTATTTTACGAAAGAAAAATCTGTCGCAAATATTGAAGTTTTGCTACGAACTCAAATCCGCCGCAAAAATTGACATTAGTGACGAATTTTTCTATTGCAAATTTTTTTTATTTTTTAATTTTGTTTTAAATTTTGCGACGAAAATATTTGAGACAAAAAATCCAGCTCAAATTGTGACGAATTTTTTCCGTTGCAAATTACAATGAATTTTTTCCATTGCAAAATAGCATTTTTTTTAGTAGTGAAAAGTTTGCCTATAAAACTCAAATTTTTTTTTAGATCCAACACCACAACCCCTAAATGCTTCCCACTCTTTGTAAACCCAACCTCATTTACTCCTGGTGCTAGTGAATCTTCATATATTTTCAATTGAATTTCTTCATGTACATTTGATTTTTCTCCAAGTAATTGAGTTTTTGTTGCTCTTTGCTTTTTCGATTTGAGTTGTTTGGGAGTTTTCAATTTGACTAGATTTGAGAAAGGGATATCACTGTTGATTTATGAGTTTACACGATCGATAATATTTTCTTTTTGTTAGATTTGGGAGTTAGGGTTTGGATTTTGATTTGTTTCATAGAAAGAACATGAGATGTTAATAAATGAAAAAAAAAAAAATCAACCTTTAATATAATTTGCTAAGTGGTTTGATGGTTATTAAAATCAATTCTTTCAACAATGTCTGGTGTTCGATCCTCACTGTTAGGGGTGGGAGTGAGTTAGGCAAGACTTTGCTATAAATAGGCCAAGCCTATTGCATATTTTGTAATCCTAAGTCTAGCCTATTATCTGACGTAGGCTTTTTCTAAGGCTTGGCCTAACCTTTTTAGATTTTTCCTAAGTTTAGGCCTAGCCTAAACAAGCCTATTTTAATTAAAATTTTAATTAGACTTACAATTAATAGAGGTTCGAGCTTTTAATAGGCTAAGACCTTAATAGACTTAAAAAGCCTTATAGGCTTAAGACTTTGATTAAGGCCTAAAAATTCTATAATTTATATTAAGTAAAAATAATTAGTGATTATAACATATATATACATATATCTAAAAAAAGAGAAAAGCATAACCAAATATTATTATAAGTTAAACAAAAAATTTGAAATAAAATGGTTGTGTATGAATTAAGAACATAATATATAATTATGTAAAATTAATAAAACTAATTAATATAAATATAAAAGCAATTATATAAGTATTTTAAATAATTAAATATATACTATAATATAATTAAATTATATAGCCAACTTGATAAGCTTTAACGGCATTTTTAAAAGCCTATACTTGCATTTTTAACTAAATAGACTACTTTAGAAGTTTAAACCTAATCTATTTATTAAATAGGTTAAGTCGGATTAGACCTCAAATAGGCTAGACTGTAGGCCCCTGATGGGTAGCCTAGCCTATTCCTATCCCTACTCACTTCTATCAAAAGTTTTCAAATTTTATTAAACAATTATGATCGATATACAACCAATCATAATTTAGTGACCGCGTCGAAGAAAATAGCACAATTTAGTGACCAACTTTATGACTCCAAAAAGTTTAGTCACACGATTAGTAACCCATTAGTGGCAACGGTCACTAATTTAATCACAAAATCGATCACTAATCAATAACTTTTTCTTAAAAAAAAGTTGATAGGATCAGTCATAGAGTGGTCATTATTAGTGACCGTTCCTAGGGGTCACTATTTTGTGCCCTATTTTTTAGTAGTGAATTATGAGTACTAAGTAGGTTTGACGTTGACCGCTTTCAAATTATGAGTACTTCGTAAATACATTCCTTCCATCACCTATCACTTCATTTGACTTAGGATATTGATTATTAGCTAAAATCAAAATATCCTAATAACTATACATATATTCCTAATTGTTTGCCTTTTTTCATTTAGCAATAAAATTAGAGTACTCCTCTCTTAATTTTCATCCAACCTTGGCCAAGGATTTTCCAAGTCAAGAAAGATGTTATTTTTCATCTAAATAAGTTATGGATCATTTGTTGACCACTCATTAATCTTCATATATAATCAAATTAGGCCCAAACTATTCATTATTATGATTATTCACGCAGTTAGAGAGGTACACACACAGGATTAGTATGGTATTCATTACATTATTTTGTTCATAATTAATTAGGAATTTCAGGCAAAATAGTTCACTATATTTATTCTTTTACTAGCACTCATACATGCAGTAGTAGTCCACACCAATATCCATAAAAATATTTTCCTTACAGGCATGTATCGTACGAGCAAATTTTAATACAATATTATTATCTTATTTCAGAGATTCTCGAGTTATATAGTTTTAAAAATAAAGTTATGTAGTACGTAATATGTCATGATCTCATCACATGCACAAATAAAGGAGAAGAATGGTATATTTTATTAATGTTAAATGAAAATAAAAAAATTATATCAGAGTAGGGATGGATCTTGAATTGACATTGCAGGGGTAAAAATTATAAAAAATAAAAATTTTAAATTCAAATTTATAATTTATAAATTTAAAATACATGTTATCATCAAAGTTGAACACAACGCTCTTAATTCACATCATAAAATTCTTTAATAATCGAATTAATTTCAAAATTTTTAACAATATCTTTCTTAAAATAAATAACTAAATAATCGGTTAAAAAGATGTTAGATCTTAATTTTAAATAAACAAACGTCAGAGTTAAATTTTTCTTTACATTGCCACTTACATTTGTTTTTTTCTTTTCTTTTCTTTTTTTTTTTTTTTGTCTCAATCTTGTTGAAATTAAAAAAAAAAAGTTTATTTTGGGGGGGGAGGGGGATTTCTTGAGGTTCAATAAAATCATAAACATTTTCTTTAGCTAGATCCTTATAAACATATATGCTTTCAAACAAATAAAAAAGAAGTGCACTAACGGGTCTAAGCTAATTGTAAATATGAACCTAAAAAGTTTGTTTTAATTTTTTCAAAACTAAAATAGGTAAAGAATTAATAAAATTTATCACTAAAATTTTATATATATTTAAACAAGAAATTCTTACAAAAATTAAAAATCATATATAAAAATATTGGGGTGCAAATTATTACTAAATTTTAACACTATATATGAATATCCCGAAAATTAAAAAATGTATACAACCACTGATCCGCCATTGTATCAGAGTATTAAAAAAAAAACAGTCTAATTTGCTGGTCATGCACCTCTCTAATAGTTTTTATGTTTAAAAATTAATGTGTTTATATAGATATAGGTATAGGTTTTAGCATAATATACCAATATATAAAATAATACTCATAACAAGTAAAAAATTATATAATCCAATTAATTGTATATTTAAGTGAACCAATAAATGAATGAAAAATACCATTATCATAATATTAGGACAATATATACATAAAAAAATATACTTGAACCTGTAATAAATTGGATTTCCTCTTCCAACAAGTGTTTGGATTCGCCACTTTCAAACTGCAATTTCATCTAAGTCCCGCAACTTTGATGAATTCTAGCTAAGTGTGAAGTGTGGTGGCCCTATGTTGGTTATCTGTGGGCTAAAGGGCGATTTCTGACTCTAACGATCCTAAAAGGTGCATATTGATGCTAATGATGGTTGAGCATATGAAGGCATTGCAGGGTGTCATGGAAGCGTGGATTAGGCGCTGAGGCATAACCGTTTCGAGATTGCAATGGGCTTCACAATCCAGGTTTGTGGGTTCCTTGGAACTTGAACTATTTTGGTCGACTTCAGCCTATATATGGGCAAACAGTTGAATAAAAGGGATTGTTTCACATGAAATTCCAACATCAAATTATTATTATCATTTTTGATTAATTATATTAAAAAACAAATTTTAATATATATATTCACATATATTCATACATATAATATAGTTTTGAGAGAGAAAAAAAACCATATATGGCATGTCTTTAATTTAAATATTTGTATAACTGCATAACATCAATTTCCAAATTTCATATTCTACATATATAATACAATTAAGTCAAACTCCATGAACAAAAACTACATACAATGAATTAGAAATTTAAATTAATTATTTATGTTATACGGTTTCATATAATTAATCCTCTTTCCTACAAGTGTACGAAAAATTTAATAATAATAATACAAAAAAGAAAGAAAAAGAAAAGAACCTTGGGTGGATTGTGCACTAACTATTGAAAATCTCCGGAAAAAAGGCTACATTCTTTAACTTATATATACATAAAATGAATATTTATTATTACTATTGTCCTTATTTTAATTATCTTTAAGAAACAAAATAAAAGATGCTTCTTGTAAAACTTTAATATTGTATTCCCTTTTCAATTTGCTTAAAAGTTAGCATGAAAAGTTATCTAAAAAGTAACTTAAGTCTTCTTGACTAATGCTGCACAAATTTACGATCATTAAGCCAATGGCGAAGAAAATGAATGAAATGTAAACTTAATACTAGAATATTTAATTTTTTCATCTAATTAAGCCACTACTAAATTACAAAAATTTATGGTTGTATACCAAATAAATTTACTGCATGCAAGAATTCAAAAACTTAGTGTTTACTTCGTTATATGGGATGAGAAATGACTGAAGAATATGGAATGGAACAGGTGATGGGACCAAATAATCAAACAAATTAAATGCTATGTGTACCTTATAAAATTATTTAAATGATATATTAGTTAATAGACATTTTATCAATACACTTTTTGCTTCAAGGACTCAAAATAATACTATTACGAGTATACATTACTTCAATAAGAGTTATTAATAAATTAAATTTTTAGAATTTTCAATGAAATTAATAATAAAATTGAAGAAAAGTATTGCATAAATTTATTCAAGCAAATGTTATTTATACACGAATTTGAATAATTTAATTGAACTTATTTTACCATCAACAATATTGTTGATTTTATTTTTGTTATATTTAAGTAAAGTAATAGTTGACATCTACTCATAAATAAAGTAATATATTAATTGATTTACATTACAATAAGTTGTAAAGTTTCTATGAAGCCCTAGTTTCCAAAATAAGGAGTCAGAATTTTTTTGTACAATTATAATGCCAACTAATACCTAATCATATAGCTTTTGAGTTCTAAAACATCTTACTTTATAGGTGGGATGTCTCATCCTTAGATTAATCATTTTTATATCGGACCAAAGTAATAAATGATTTGCAATATATATGATATTAAATTTGACAAAATAATATGTACAACGAAATACCTTAAAGTAAACATGCTCAAATATATGGATAAATCTATAGTGATTGTAATTAGGACTAATTTATGTATATGTCCGAGTTATGGTGTCCAAATTTCAATTTTCCATAGTAGGAAATGAAATCTAATCCTGAGAAAAATATTCATTCAACCCCGGTTGAATCATTCAAGAGGGTGAATAATCCTCTACAACCACAAGCCAAAAGCCAGTTGTTTATATCAGCAACAAGAAACTGTACGCGGAAAAATTTTGAGGAACGGTATCTGAAATGCATGGACATAACTGTCTAGAAAGTACTACGTTGATGAGGATAATTAACCGCGGGCGTATCTGACTAGAATTCCCTTGTCTCAACACCAACGAAACGGAAACGAAGAAAATAAAAGAGCTGAAATGCACCGTTTTCTCCTACAAGTTTGATCACCCGGATCTCATCACACATAACCACACACAGTTATACATACAAATATACGTACCAGATCAAGAGGGTTTCGCGAATGGAGGCCTATGATGATGGTGCATACAACGACGTCGTCGGAGAGGAGAATGTGCGCCCCTATGACGACGGCATGCACTACGGCTTCGACGGCGATAACAGCGTCGCACCACCACCGATGGACGGGTTCTTGGGGAGTCCCGTGAACGAAAACAATGATATGCAGCCGTCGGAGGTCTACGGCTTCGCCGGCTCGCCCAAGGATTCTCCTCCGTCACCATTTCACACCGCGAGCGGCGGCGGGGGGAAGGAGGAGTACGTGAAGCCGTACGACATCGCAGCTGACAATGAAGGGATTTTCAGGTCGTCTGGTGGCGGGCCGCTGCTTCCGGATCCCAGCCAGATGCGTGAGGAAGGCACCGCTTTTCGCGAATGGCGCCGGTGAGCTTTTCAATCGGAATTCTATATATATTTACATACTTTGGACAATGTTTTGGATATTGAGGATCTGTTGTGGAGCTTCATATGGGCATTAATCTTGTGTGGAAATTAATGTGAATTGGATTGCTTCAAATTAATCAGAGTTCTAAATGCTCTGATTAGATCTTGGATTAGTCATAATAAAATGGAATATTATGCTTATTGAATCTTAGCAAGCACATAATTGAGAGTTTATAATTCATGAATGTAAGGGTCGACCTTTTTTACGCGTGGGTGGATTTAATGTTTTCGATAATTGAGAAGTGTTGGTCCTTTTTTGTTTTTTTCTATTGTTTTTTTTTCATAAATATGTTATCCATGTTCAATCAGATTCAAGTGAAAATATAGCCCTTTTGTCTTTCATTTGCCCAAGTAGGATATGACACCATTGATTCAAGCTCTGCATGTGATATGCTCCATCTATGCATTTTCCTTGCTGTCTGCACTATAGATTTTGAATATAATGTGGTACTGTATCAATTTGTTTTCTTTATCTCCCATTCTTTGCCTTCTATACGTGAGTTTTTTAAGTCTTGTCTTGTTAATGCAGCCAAAATGCCATTTATCTCGAAGAAAAAGAGAAGAAGGAAAAGGAGTTGAGGAATCAGATTATTGCCGAAGCCGAGGAGTACAAACGACAATTTTATGAGAAGAGGAATCAGAATTGCGAGACTAACAAGGCTCAGAATAGGGAAAGAGAGAAAGTACCATCGGACATTTTAATTTTCGTGTTTACTAATATAATTGCATGATACTTTGTGGTACGACATTGATGAAATTTGTTTTGTTCAGCTTTACCATGCCCAACAAGAGAAGTTCCATAAGGAGGCCGACCAACACTTCTGGAAGGCCATAGCTGAGATCATACCTCGAGAAGTTCCCAACATTGAGAAGAGGAGAGGGAAAAAAGAAGAGGAAAAGAAACCTTCAGTTCTGGTTATTCAGGGACCGAAGCCTGGAAAGTCAACTGATATGTCAAGAATGCGTCAAATCCTTTTGAAGCTGAAGCAGACGCCCCCGTCCCATATGATGCCACCCCCGCCGGAGAAGGACGGTAAGGACGCAAAGGATGGGAAAGATTCTAAGGAAGGGAAGGACGCCAAGAATGGGAAAATGGCCACACCTAAAGCGTCGGAGGATGGAAAGGATGCTACCCCAACAGAATCCTCTGCGGTTGGAGGAACGCCTGTTTCACCTGCTAAAGATGCAGCAAAAAGTGCTACTCCTAAAACACCCAAGCCAGGTGAGTCATCTGCTACTCAAGGCAAAGAAAATGTGGAGAAAAATGAGTGTTGAATTTTTGTATTTGCCTAATCAATTTCATTCATTCAGTTTATTATTATTTCTCTTTAGATCCATATTATTCTTATATCACTCTTACCAAATAGCACAAGTAATGAGAGAAGCTCTGTTTTGAAACCTTTGCTCTGCAGTGCAGTAAGGGATGCTGTGAGCGCTCTTCTAACTTTTTTTTTTGGTTTAGTTATATATTGTATTCGTTTTATTCTCTGATAGACATATGTTGCTCATTTCTCGTAGCGTTTTACTTCCACAATATATTGACGCTGCCATGTACGGAAGGGAACCGTATTTCTGCATTTGATGTTTCCTTGAATTTGGTTTTGGCGCCCTTCAGTAAAACATATTATGTTATAATTAGTGGTACTTCTAAGTTTTATCCTAGGGAGGATAAGTGCTAGCAAAGTGTACGCAGCATAATAAAGGAAAAATAAAAATCAAGGAAAGAAAATAGTGCCAGCAAAGTGTAGCAGGGTCACCTTCAAATGGTAAACTGTGCTATGTGAGATACAAACAACTCAAATGTTACTCAAAGTTGAGTTTGCAATCATATAATATTTCTTTCAAGCATTATATTTTTTTTATTATAATTCCGACACATGGATAATTAATTCATCGTTGCCAAGCAAGTCAAGATCAGGAATATCTCCAAAACTAGTTTTGAATACAAAATGTGTGTACAAAGTGATTTGACTTGAATCACTCTTACAGAAGAGTAGCGTAACTCGATTGGATGCCAATGCACCAACCCTCCCCAAAAAGTAATCATTGATTTGGTCCGGAGGCTTCATGCATTTTTGGGGCTCCCCATTGTTCTCACTTTTGTAGATTAAGGGATCTGCATATTATGCCTTTATACCATTTACGTAGTGCAATTAATTCCATTAGCAGTTATAAGACATGCAGATTAGTATAACAGCTGGATATGCAACAACTAATTTTAACTGCATGTCATATATTTTAATTGTAATATTAAAGAGTAGATTATAATGCATCCTCAGTTAGAAGAAATACCTCCAGGATACTTCCTCTCATTACATGTATTAAAATTTGCTATAAATTAAACAAATTACTTCCTCTATCCACATTTCAATGTTTAGTCGGCTACATATAGTACGAATTCAAAATGTCAGTTCTTTTTATTTATTTATTTCATTATTTTTTTGAATATGGAGAAAAAAAATTGGATGCTGAATTCATTGTGCTATTTAATAGTGTTATATATTAGATAAAATTAAATAACCAACGCAATGATTTCATTAAAAAAAATTAGTTAAATTGATGGTCTACAACACTAATTCGATATTTAATCACCCAAAAAATCACTTAGTACACTTTTTGTGTATAAATATAAATAATTGTGAATTTCTTAAAAGTTCGAAATGTTGTCCCCTAAAAAAGACCTAGCATATATATTTCTAAATAAAAGGACTGCTAACCAAGTAGGCAACAACTTTACTTTTGGGCCGGCTGATGAAATTAAATTCTGCGAAGATATTTAGCTCGAGTGGTTGATTTGTCAAAGGACATGCTAAATTGCCTCGTTTAGTGGCATGAATTGAGGCATCAATCAATTTTATCAAGTGGACTGTAAACTTTATTATGTATCAAGATTTTACTTTTAATATAAAGAGCTTACAACCTTGCCAAAGAACCATTATTCTCATACTTAGTAAATATTCATGCACACACATATAACAAATATACTTAAGGATAATTGAATACTTTTTCGTGTTTTTAACCTCCTTCTGGAAAATTTATTGAGAATTTTCATTTGATAGTAACTGTATCGTTTATATTCAGAACTCACGTTGTTCGCTAATATTCAAAATTTAAATTGTTTTAATTAGCAAATTAACTTTTATTTGTTTTGTTAGTATATGTCCAATGCAATGCATTGAAAATAATTTTAATATTAAAATATTTTTATTTTATAATAAGTTTTATCTTTTTTGATGCAATCAAAAAAACAAATGGTATCTTTTCTTAATATTGGAAAAATATTATCAAATAATATAAAATTGATATTTCATTTGAAAATATAAAACTTATAGATAATTTATATTTGGATAAATTGTAGAATTTCAAGAATCCTTAATTGTACATTTATTTGTTATACATTGAGATTTGGTCTTTTGGCTGTGGACACCCTCCTTTTGCAATCACTTAGAATTCCAAGACGGATTCATGCTCTAGAGATCGTTTTGGATTCCTAGCAGAGTTTCACGCCCTACAAGCAACTCAAAATTGTTTTTTAGTGAGGTTTCAAGTTTCGAGAATCACTTAAAATCATTAGTTGGACTTTCCTTTTATAAATAACTTAGAAAAATTTTCTAGTGGTGTCTTGCACTCCAAGAATCCCTTGGGATTGTTTGTGTAGTTTTGCATTATGTGAATGGCTTAAAAATTTTACATAGCTTTATGCTCTTACAAGGGCTTTAGAATTTTTAAGGAATAGTATGCTTTTTGAATGACTTGAATTGTTTTGTTGAGCTTCGTGCTTTGGAGGTCCTTTAGGATTGCTAATGGAGCTTTGTATTCCTTGAATAACTTAAGATTTTCTTCAAGTGTTACTCATCCTCTCTCTTTCCTTTAAACTCTTTCAGCTTTATTGAGTAGCTACTTGTCAACTTCTCTTGGGGTATCTTTCACAAGAGAGAGGAGAGTAAGTCTAGTGCAAGCATCACATTAGAGTTAAGAGTAGTATAACGAGGGAAGGTAGGAGATTGTTGTTAGTTTTGGGAGGTCAGGAGGTTGACAATGAAATGGTAAATGTAATTGGCAGCTAGGATTTGGAGGCACCTATTGGGTAGCTCCGAGCAAAGGTGATCATTGGGTCATAGGTGATTGTTGGGTGAAGGCAAAGGATAGGTTGGAAGTGATTGTTATGTTGGAGGCGATCAATGGGTGCCTCCATTGGGTAGCTCCGCATGGAGGGCAACTTTATGCTTGGGTGTGATCTTTTGGGATGTATTTCAAGGCTGCTTAACACATCAAATAGAGTTGTAATTTGCAGCCTTAAATACATTCCGAAGACAATTAGGATATTTTGTGGAGCTAAGTCGCTCGGGAAGTCCCTTGAAGTCTTTTGCTAAATTGAATTATTTTATGTGCCTCTTAGGTTCTTTAGAGTATGTGTCTTTTTGTGAGTTATTTAAGGTTTGAAAAGGATGGCATTTTTGCAAGCCCCTCTTGGGGGATCCTTAAGCAAGCTTGATTTTTTGCAAGCCTACCTTAGGGGTCTTGCAGTAAATTTAATTTTTACACATTCTTCAAAAGTTGGGCCTAAGGACACTACAGGGGGCTAAGTAGGAGCTAAACTAGAACTTAATCTTTACCTCTTCTCTTTTAGTAGCATGTTAGTTATATTCTCCTTTAGATGGCTAGATATAGGCCAAATGTAGAATCATGTTTGAATATCGGGTATTATTAGACTTCATGTCTTTGTTATGAAGATTTACAAAGTTTTTTTTTTAGGACTAAGTTATTTAGATTTTTTATCCTCCATGTTCTTTCGCAATTTTGAATGTCGTTTGTCTATTGTTACATGTTCATACTTTTGGCCTTTTCATCCTCTTTTTGTAACTTTAATGCAATGAATACTAGGGAGTGGACATGATCGCTAGCCCCTTTGAGGTTCTTACCTTAGACTTAGTTTTTATAAGCCCCCCTTGGGGTCCTACCTTAGATATTTGTTGTAAAATTTATGCTCTCTTTTAGGGGTGTTGTTGAAATTGCAGTTATTATCATTAAGTGACCTCTTAGGGGTAGTAGTTTAGTCACTATCACTGCACACATGGGATCTTACCTCAAGATGTGTCCATGATCTTACTGTAATGCACAACCAAGATTTTCATATAAGAAAAAGTTCCATGTGCCTAGGGTCTTATGTAGCTTATGCCTAGTATTCTATTACTAGTCAAATTTCTATGCGCATATGGTCTTACCAAGATATGCACCAAGGATCTTATCACTACTCGAAGTTTTGCACACCTAAGCTCTTACTACAACTCATGCCTAGGACCTTACAAGCAGGCCATTTGTTCTGTGGATAGAGTTCATTAGGATCTCTTAAAAAAAAGATTCATAGGGAGAGCTGCTCAGGGTTCCTATGGAGATGTTGTTATTATTTCTATGTGCCTTTTTAGGGGTCATATAGAGTTTATTTGCCCCATGTCCCATAGGAGGTTCTTTTTAGTTCTGATGTCGATTACTACAAGCCCCCTTGGGGGCTTTATAATTGTATTCGTGTAGCTTACTTATTAACTATTATCAAAGTCATTCAATTTTTAGTCAATATTACATTGTTGTTGCACATTCTTAGTGCATGTGCCTCTTGAGACTTATAGTAACATTTCCTACAAGTCATAGTTGTGTAGTAAAAAGTAGACATGTTCATAATGAAATGTTTGAATGTTATTTCAATTAACATTAAGAACACTTGCCATCTCTATGGTTTGGACAGTCTTCTTTCCATGATAAAAATAGAATACATGCTTAATTTATTGGAAATGCAATATTTGAACACTGAAAAGGACAACTGGTTTTGTTGAAATAAACAAACTTATTCAGGGAAATAAGTTAACTATGCCTCAAGGGGCACATTTATTGAAGTTAGAGATTTTCTTCATTTGTGTAGTGTTGACTGAGTTGCTACAAGTAGCTTTTTCTATATTAAAGTTTCTCATGTTATGATGGGTTGCTAAATTACGATTCTCCTCTCTACTAGTTCCGCCTTGGAGATTTCTTAGGCAATATTGGGCATTGCATCTTTTCTAGAATGTACATAATCATTCTCAAGTCTAGAAGTTTCTCAAGACTTGTTCTTAGCTCCTACAAACTCTAGCAAGTTCCAAATACTTCGTCTACTAATTGTCCTTAGGTGTCGATGACCAAGCTGAGTAGTATCTCTTCTATAAAGGTTCTAAGAGCAGTTCATGCTCTCTTGAAAATAGTTAACAAGGTGTGGGTTTGCTTGAATGTCATCACTAGTTGGAATTATTAATTCCCATTTTTTTCATCTTTAGGGTCTCTTTTTTTGTCTAAAAATTGTTTGCTAGATTACTTAAGGTGACTACCACTTCTTTGGTGGTTTCTCCAATCGTGAGATTATCTTCATGTCTTTTCTCTTTTCAATTTCTCACCTCCATAGTTTTTTTATTTGATCAAGTCAAAGAGGCATTGATCTTTTGTTGTCAGATATTAGCTTTGCTTAGTTGGAGGGAGGCATTATGGGGTATGATGATTACTGAGTTCTTACTGTCTATTAGGATCTTTCTCATCCTCATTAGTAGAACAAGGAGGCTGGGATTATCAAGGCATCAGTGCATTCTTCTCTTTTCACCTCTAATTCTCCTTCTTTAAGGGCGCACTTGCACATACAGAGAACTAGTTTGGTGAGTGGATATGCATTTATTTTTTAGTCCTCGTGAGGACTCTGGGACACTAGCAGAGTTGCCTGTTGCGAGTCTATTGGTAGTTATTGATACAACTCTATGGCAAGTAAAATATTAACCACTTGTAGTTATAACCCTCTTTAAGGTTCTGATCTTTGCTCTAACATTTTTAGGTAGTTCTTTATACTCTACATCAAAATGTTCTTTTGGGATCATCTTTGTTGCTAGGCGACAACTCCTCAAGATATCCTCATTAGATTGGTCTTTCAATCTTCACATATTTACTTTCTTTTATAGTTCATTTTTGTTATAATGGAAACGCCAATGCTTTTCCAAATTTGTTTCTTGAGGTTGTCTGCTATCTTTCTAGTTATGGGTACCTTTGGGGTCTCCAATTATGGGGTATCCACTTTTCTTTTTAAAATAGCTCGTAATCTCTTATGGTTTTTCACGAAAGTTATTTTTTTAGTATAGATACACTTCTCGAGTTGAATCTAGAACTTTTCTAAAGTAATTGGATGATCATCAGACATGTGTTTTTTGAGCTTTCTATTATGTCTTGCTCTTTGTTATATGATGTTTGATAAGAGTTTTGGTGCACTCCATCGAGTATATAGCTCTAGGCGATTAAGTTATCATCCAAATGCTCTGAGGGATCTTTAATTCCATCAAACTCTAGAAATTTGGTAATCTTTGTTGCAAGAGAAACGACTTTGCAAACATGGTTGAACAAAAAGGATTGCATCTTTGAGGAGCAATAGCCAAAGAAAAGTACTCACTTTCAGCTCATCTTGAACATTAGGACATGATTGAGTTGCCTAGCACTTCTGTTGCGGTGGGTAATCGTTGTGGTTGGTCAACTCGGAGAGAGGAGTGTGTGTCCATATGCTAAAGAAAGCAGGGATGGTGCCCTATTCTTGTTCATCCCTCTTCATCCTTTATAGAGACAACAAGGCTTTACTACTCCAATGAGAGGACTTGAGTTACTTTAGAAGGGATGTTCGACAACAAATTGGGCTACTACTTGGCCCAAGCTATGGATGTGTTTTCCAATAGTACTATCAAAGCTTCTTGAGTTTTCTTGCAATTCTAGTCTTTCAAAGGGTAGTGCCTCTTTCAACAATGGATGTGCTTCAGGTGTTGACTTTGGTGCCAGATGAAGCTACGCTTCAAGTAGATTGTTTTATATATTCTAACCTTGTAGTGCAACTTGAGTAGTGGAACCTCGAGCTCTGGATGTCGTCTACTGCATAAACATTTTTTGCTTCAAATGAAAGTTCCCACAAATAGTGTTAAAATGATGCTGCATAGAAATGGAGTTGGGATCATTTTCAAAAATCAACAAATTTGATTTGGCCTCTACTCCTACAATGTGCCTACTTAGAGTCAGAGCTCGAGATTTATAATTTTTCAAACTTGCTTTAACTTTAGAAGCTGATATTTAAATGCTTTGTGTGCTTCTCTTTTCTTGGGTTTGGATTCCCATTTTGATGGACTTATTGCACTTTGTTCACATGCTTCTTATTTAATTATACTTTGTTTAATTAAACTCTTTTATTTAACTTTTATTTTTTCCTTTAAACTTTATTTTTCCATATCAATAATAGTATAGGTACGAGGATTTTTTTTCATTTTTGCAAAATATACATAGAATTTATGCATTTTCACCAAATTATTAACACATGGAGGAGAGATCCTAGGTCCTAGCACTGCTTGTGGGCCTATTTTCTATCTCTATTTTGGACATTCACATGGAAAGTACTGAATTTATAAATTAAAGATTCAATGGGGCCTTGTTTCTGCCTCTATTTCGGGCATTCACATGGAAGATGTTGAATTTTTCAAACCTTCCAAAGATTCAATGGGCCCATGTCCATGTTCGGTCATGTTCAACTAATTTTTATTTTTTGTTTCTTTAGGTAATTTTTCCTTAAAGATTAAATGTTGGCTGTTGCCAACAGCCAGCGAACTCAACTGGTTCCTGGCCTTGCATGTGAGGGTTGAAGTTAACTGCAGCTTTGTTGCATTCTATCTACCGACAAGTATTGGCCCGTCAACAGCCCTACCTCCATCCCTCCCGCCCACAATAGCATAATGCTAGTACATTTTTTTTATTGATATAAATGAAAAAGAAGTAGAGAAAAAGCAATTAGTATAACATAGTAATTATTCGTAGTCCTTGTTTGTTTGGTTTGAGTTGGTGTGATACATACCTAATCAAATTTTTTTTAATATTTGTTTCAATTGATAAAAGATAAAAGCCATTGATAAATCATAAGTCCAATATTATTTATTGTTACTTTTGAAAAATGGATCAAGGGGGATAATGCTTGATTAAGTTTGATAAGAATTATGAAGATTTAATAAGGTTTTTTTTTTTTTTTATCTCATTTTCAATTAAACCATGATCCTAAGAATGGGTAAGAATGAAGAAGTTGTGAAAAACTTATTAAAAAGTATAGTTTAAATCCTATCCAAATAATTCTCCACCTTTTATTACTGTCAACATGGACCAAATAATGCTAAATTGCCCTTTAGGTACATGCTAATAATTGTCAACAAGTATAAATAGCTAATATCATTACATTTGTAAGGTATGCTATAATATTTAAGTCTTCATCACTATATTGACTCAATGTTGCTATTTTATATTTAAATTTGCATAATCTAACTTGAGAGTTTGACAATTTTTACTAGGACTCCTCTCGATGACCTTGACAACCCTGTTGTGCATGCTTTGTGTTCTAAATCTCGATGGCAACTATCATTAAAACAACCATGATTTGATAATTTAATAGACCTCAACCCTATTAAACGATCACCCTAATCCCACATTATAATTTAAGAGAATTTTTAAAGTTGTAACAATTATAAAGATATATATATATATATATATATTTGTTAATAGAAATACTATATTTTACGAATGGCAGTTGACGACTAAATAACATAGTTAGAAGTTTCATTTCGATTTGTTTAAAGCCTCTCTAAATTCGGTATAGATTAATACCAATCTATTCAGTAACATATAACATGATTAAAAATGTTTAATTTTTGAAAGAATTCATAGTTTTTAACTAATAAAATTGTAGCTCTAATAAATTTTCTCATCGACATTGGCGCGAGTCTCATTCCCTAGACAACTATGTCCAAAATAATTAATATACCTTTATTTGTGCTTGTTTAAACTTTTCCAGTTTTCCTAACTTGACAATTGTAAATTGTGTGCAAAACAAATAAATAAATAAATGAAAGTGTAGATCTTACCACGTATAAAAATTTGCTGGGGTGGCAAACTTTTCTTTAACCTCATTATGTCATGAACATAACTGAAAACTTGTATGGTTATGGGGGTTATCTAGTTCACAAGTTATCATTATTTTTTAAAAAAGAAAAAGACTTATTATTATTCCCTGCTTTTGATCTTTATATAATAATTCCCTGGAAATACATTATGAAAAAACTGAAAAACAGAAACGAAAGAGGTAAGGCCGAGGCCAAGCAACTCAAGGGTGTCGGGGGTCCCACATCATCCACAATTTTTATTTTAAAAACATAAATATGCCACTATAACAGCAAGCATACAACATACAATCATACCGACTACCCTGGTCCTGACTCACTGTAAAAGATAGACAGCCCACAAACCAATTATACCTAATTCCCCAAAAAAAAAAAAAAAAATATGCCACTTAGATCCGCACTCTCTCCTTTGGAGGGGCTAGATACTACTACATTTAGCAAACACTTACAATGCTTCACACACTACACAAAGTAGGGGGGAACAAAAGGAAAAATATCTGCTAAAGATGGGTAAAAAAGGAAAAGGTAGCCATTGGGTTGCAACTTTTCTTGGCTACTTTTCTTTTTTAAAAAAAAAACAACACTCGCCAACTTTAGGTGTCATGGGAATTAAAAAAAGACCCTACTTTACTATTGGTGTAAACTTTACTAGGAGAGCTTGAAATTGAGGCGGGAGGTATAAGTGGCTTTAGGAGTCCAATTCCTGGGAATGACATCCCTTGTGGAGAGGGTTCTTCCGGTTGATAAGGTTGTAAGCTTTACGGAGAATGGCCCATGTAGAGGTCCAGCAATAATGCACCAATTTGCACCCCATATGTGTGTCATCTCTAGCCACTCATTCGAATTAGCCTATATATGTAAAACATAGATATATGCCAAAATTTTGTCGTATGAGAAAATAAAAGTTGTTGGAACTGCTTATATAAGAAGCCAAAATATAAATAAATAAACAATTTCGACGTTTTTTTTTTTTCATATATAATCTTGGCGTGAAACACCAAATAGACCATTTGATATTTCTATATTCCATCCATGTAAAAGTTTCACTTGCTTAAATAGTGAAATAATAGTACAATTTGGGGAATAGAGGAATGAGGAGGGTCTCCATTTGAGCTTTCAATTACCACCCAAAAATGAAGTGGGACTTGTGTGTTACGCACTTAGGACAAGAACATGGCATTACTGCATTATTGAAGGGAAAAGTGGAGGCTTTTTTGGCCATGGCATAGCACACATGAAGTGGCAAAACAATTAGGACAGAGACCAAACAGAACAAATTTCCTTAGGAAATAAGAACTGAAGTAGCTGAATGGATCTCTTTTCAAAGGGGAAAATTAATATATATATATATATATATATATATTTAAAGAAAGAAAGAAAGAAAGAAACTTATGCTGTCGGGGGCACGTGATCTGGACGGTCTTAAGTTGTTGATTTAAACCAAAATATTAGGAAATGTCTAATACATTTTTCTTGATTTCTTGTCATGATTCTTCTAAAGCAATTAAAGAGGTTCTCTTTTAGATAGTTGTGCAAGTGGTGACTTTCTGCAAGAAATTCCTCTAGAAAGAGGAAAAGCCTCTTTTGACTTGGAAAAATTAACCAAAAGGAATAGTTTTATGGTCCCAATGTTGCAACTGCATTAGGACATAAACGAGCAAGAATTTTTTACTGGGAACTTAGTGTTGCTTTTGTCATGTGATTTTGCCAACTTGAAACACATGAAAAAAAGTGTTGTGCTGAACAGCTCCTTTAATTCCGGAAATTCTCGCTTGTATGAGTTTGGCCGACCCTAAACTAATTATATGAAAATTAAAATGTGATGTACAGTTCAAGAAAAGTAAATTAATTAAGGATATTTATTTAATTACCTCTCTTATGTGCATGGATCCAACATCGCCATCTCCATCCTCAAATTCAACTAATAGCGAGAGCCAATAATTAGTTGATCCTTCATTAACATGGAAAGCAATGTTTTTCCCCGGATACTTGCATGGAGTCCTGCGTAATTATAACAAAGAAAAAACAAAAATTACTGAATTTACTATGCTATGTAATTAAGTTTTTATGGCCTTAATTAATTATATATGTACAGAGAACAACATAAAAAGGCCTTAATTAATTATAGTCGATGATTTGTCTCTCAATATATATTGGCCACAGAATACTCATGTTCATGCCTGAATTGTTTAGAATATCTTGAGCTCATTTGGTCAGTCGAGATGAGCCGTAAAATTTGACCAATAGGTGCAGACAAGTGTGTGACTTTGAAAAAGGCATGACTTTTAAACAACAAATAAGTAAATTTACAAATAATTACAGATTTATCAAAATAAATAATTACGGTGTTTTTAACAGTTACACATGTAGGAATATATATAAATTAAGAGAAAATTTACCCATCAAAAGTAATAGTATCTAATGGTTCTATATATATCATTTATGATATGTGGGTCACTAGTCAGATATGACTACTAATAATTATTTCCAAAGTAGTATTTGGGTCCCAAAAATTTCATATTCACCTCAACTTATATTGTAAATATAATTTCGAATTGTATAGTTAGTTTTTTAGAAAATATTTTTAATGAAAAAATGGTACTAAAAGGATGAAGTTAGTTATGTAACCCTATATTCTCAGAAAAAGTTCAAGACGGTTTTTTTTTTAGGGTGAGGGGTGGGGGTAGGGAACAGTTCGTACAACAAAATATTACCAATTACTGAAAATTTAGCATTATTTTCTTAGAATACTTCAAAACCAAAATTATAATCAAAATGAAATTTTAAAGAAATAATATCGTTTCTTTCATAAAAAATAATAATGTGACATCATTAAATTTAGTATACTATTTTAAGAATGATAATGCAACAATATGCAAAGCTTCCACATTTCATTGGCATCTAAACTATTTATTTTGTGGATATAGACATAATTTGGGAGATTTATGGTATAAAAAAGATTAAAAACTGATACAAATTAGACAAAATACTAATCATACAATGGCCTTTTAGATTATGCAACTTTGATGAATCCTAAGACAAATTTGAGGGGAATGTCATTTTCAAAGAATAAAACAAATGTTGGTTAACAGTTAAGCATAATCTTAGATCCGTATTTTATTATTAATTAATTGTTTAAGCTCTAATTAATCACAAAATGACAAAGCAGAACAAGACCGTTAAAAAACATTGAACTAAGAAATACAGTATAGTACCACACAGGAGCAGCACCACTGCAAGTACAGACACATTACCTCCGGTAGATGACCGGAATTTCCCCACGGTTGCGCAGCTGCCCTCCTCCGCCGGCAACTGCCATTCTGCCGAAGGCGGCGCCGCTGAGGTCGAAATGCGTGCGCCCATTAGAGCAGTACCCACCGGGGCACTCGTCGGTTATAATGACGGTCACGGCCCTCCTCGAACATATGGAATGGTCCAAGCACTTGACTTTGTAGCACGCGCCGCAGCCTTCGCCGCCCTTGAACAGCACCGGGCTCACCGCCCCAACTCGAGCCCTGAACGGCTTCACATCCACCAGTGACCCGTAACCACACGCGCCGCCATCGCTGCCGTCGCCTTCGGGGCTGCCGTACCACGTGGCGGTGGCTGGATACCAATGTGGGTCTGCTACAGCGACTGCCGCGGCAGAGCCCACTAGCATGCAAAAAAAGAAAATATAGCAGAGTCCCCCCATAATGTGAGTGAAATGGGGGGCGTCAGCGCCACCTCTGAACAGCCTCTTCATGGCGGCGCGTGGAAATCGGGGTACAAACTTGACTTGCCGACACCTTTTTATTTTTTTTTCCTTTTTCTCTCCTAACTAGCACTGTTGAAACACAGCGCAGTTGGAACTTTGTAAACTCTGGTGTAGTTTGCCTGGTGTGATGAGATATATATGAGGTTGTAAGAAAGTTGATACGCGCAACAGAGCTTATGATTTTTATATGAATATTTTCTAAAAAAAGAATTATTTTTCAACTATAACAATGTTGTTCAGTACTTGGTTTCAACTATTATTTCCAAGGATAGCAAAAATATATATATAAAAAAGATGTTAATTATCAATTATAAAATTTTACAGTGCAGCAAATGAGAGAGTTGAGAGACTAAAGTCCAATTGCCATGTGGCCCACTGAGATTTCTTTTATTCACGATGGTGCCACAACCTTTTTGAGTGGGGCCCAGCGACAGTTAAGGCGTTAAATCCGCAGGACAGCATCCACGTGTCTGATTGTGTGTGTCAATGCTCCAAGGGCAGTTTGGACATTAAAGAAAAAAATGATCTTTCAACATTCTACCGTTAGTCTTGGTTTTGTTTTATTTATTGGATGTTGGAGACATGTGAATCAACGGAGGACACCGGGGGGTCCATATAGTGAAGTCAGTCCCATTCTTATGTTGATGCATTGTTGATTAGCTAGTTTGCATTGTTCATAATGTCATAAAATTATATATGTATATATATATATATTTGGGTGAATGACATAAAATTAGTTTTAATGGTTGGAGAAAAGATAGTATTGTAGATTGTTTGCCTTCTCATAAATATTAAGAATAAAATTTTCATTACTATAAATGTACAACTTTATAATTAGGGTGATTGGCCCTTTGCTCCTTGAAAACACATTTAATAATCACTTTACATTATCAAAATATAGAAATAACATAATTCACCCTAAATTTTTTTATTTTTTTTTGATAGATTGCACTCCAAAGTAATTTTCTATCAAGATAACTCAATTTAGATGTAGGCAAAAATGTCCAAACTCCTTTTAAACAACTTTCTTACCATCATTTAATAAAATAATATTAGAATTTTATGTAACAATTCAAAACTTTTATATAAATCCAAAAAAATAAAAAGAAAGTGAAGATATATGACAAACAACGGAATGACCAAACTCATGCCATCAATTAACTTTACCAAAAAAAAATTGAAAAAAAATCATGCCATCATTTAATCACTTTTATTTTCCTTTTTGTTAAAACTCAATTTCAAATCTTTTTTCTTATTATTATTATTATCTTCTTTTTTCAATTCAAAATTAGTACTTTAAAATGGCAAAGAGAACACTATTTCTTACCAAAGATAATTTCAATAAAAGAATTGCAAGGGAAAAATAATTCTCATCATAATTAGAAGGCTAAAAACTATTCCTCAAATTCTACACCATGGCTCTAATGATAATTGAAATTTAAGGCTATTTTTTTTGTATTTTGAGTTTTGAGATGATGATTGAATGATTGTAAAAAAAACCCTATGTAATTTGGAGATGAACGACTGTTTTTATTTCTTTTTTACAAAGGTCAATTTTTGGAAGAAAAGTGAAACAAGTTTTCAAAGTTTAAGTGATAGTTAACCTTAGAAGGTGTTTGGACATTTTTTTCCTGCTTAAATTGAGTTATTTTGATAAAAAATCAATTTAGGTGTAACTTGCCAAAATAAATATATTTTCAGAGTATATTCTATTATTTTTATTTTTTGAAAGGACAAATAGCTTTTAAATGCATTTTTATAGTGCAAAGTGCCAATTACCCTTATAATCACCATTACTATAAATGTACTACATTATTAGCTTAGTGGTGAGTTATTTTGCTCATTACAAAATTAACCTCATTTAAAAAAAAATATTGAAAATATAGTTCATAGTTCTCTTTTCTTCTCTTCTATTTTTTCTCTTCAATCATTTACCTTTATTTTTTCCTTTTGTTGTTTTGTTTCATCTTAATTCTAAAAATTTAAATAATTGTGTTACAATATTAAAAAAATATTAATATGTAAAAAATAGTAATTAGCTATTTTATTTAGTTTTATGCTATAAAATTTTTAGCACACATATTAAATGCACTAAAATTACGAGTACTATATAAAATGTGAAAGTCCTAGTGGTGTTATTTCATAAGATGATAAAATTAATTCTATTTCAAAGAGCAATATCAACGTAGTTTTCTTTTATTTTTTTCTCCTCTATTTTTTTTCCTCTCTAGTTTGTTTTTTTTTCCTTCAATTATTTTATTTTGTCTTAATTTTTTTTTCTGCTTGTCTTAAAAATTTAAACAAATATATTGAAAATATTAAAATTATAGTCATATAGAATAAATTAAATGATATTTTATTTATGTTAAGTTATAAAATTTTAACACAAACATCTAACGTGCCAAAATTATTACTTATATATAAAATATGATTTAAACTACATATAAAGTGTAAGAACATTAATATTTAATAAATAATTATTTGTTGTGTAACTTGTGGATTGATAAAAATAATGACAAGATAGTTTTTCGTTCCTCCTTTCCTTCTTTCCTTCCTTCCTTTTTTACTCTTACCTCTCTCTAACTGTTTGCATTTTTTTTTTCATTCCTGTTATTAGTTTATCCTATTTTAAACTTTTTTTCTTTTACTTTATCCTAAAACTCAAATAAGTGCATTGAAAATATTAAAAACTATGATAGCATAAAAAAACATACATATAAATTTTTTATTTATTTTATACTGCAAGAACTAGTTTGGTTGGGATGATAAGGTATGATGTATTGTTTTTATCCTATTTTATCATTTATTTGCTTGAAGTTATAATAAACACTCAAACTTGCAAAAATACTAAAAGCCCATGTTTGTATGAATAATTCCCATGATAAATTAACCTCACGAGTTTATTTATCATATCAATCAAACTATAATACAATAATAAAAAAATTGCACAATAGATAACTTAAAAAATTAATCATGCATGATGCTGCCATATCACTAGTGTTATATATATATATATATATAATTGAAGGTAATAGAAGAGATATATTAATTAATATGCCTCTTCAGGTACATAGACCATGAAATAGGAAATATATATATTTGAGGAGAGTTGTCATTCTATTCAAGAGTATTTTCTTAATCATTAAGATAATTATTATATCCAAAATGTAATTGAAACAGTAGTTCAACCTTTTGTAAATGGAAAGTATATAATTGTCTCTCATCGTTCGCATATCAGTCATGACCATCATCAATGCATAAAAGCACATAAAATAAATTAATAGGGGTTGCATGGATGAGAATATTTTATTTTAATTTGACAATTGGATCAATACGCAAAATTTAATTTTCTTCCAATTATCAATAAATTCAACTGGATGAATACCATTTCCTTGACTAATTAATTAATACCGGTAATGTGAACGGTGGTGCCCCAAACATTCAAATTTGATAGCGACGCTGCAACAGGTCTCCGGCCAAGTCTTCTTCACCATTACCCTCGCCCCAATCCATCAGTATATTCAATCTCTTTTTTCATATTTAATGCTATTGGCTACATATAGTACAAAGTTAAACTATTAATCAATGTTTTTGCAGTTTTTTTTTTAATTATTTATAGATGAACAGACATTAAGAGTTCGGTAATATTTAAACCCAAAATCTCATAGGCCGATATTATTGGCCCAATATACTGTAGTCTTAATTTTTCAATTAATGTACTGTAGTACTATTAGTTTTTCATAGGGAATGTTTGGCCATGTTTTGGCAAAACAATTTTGTTTTACCAAAACATGATGCATCTATTTTCTCTCTAAAATGTCCAAATAGGTTTTTTTGAAAATATCCTCTTATATCACTCGTTATCCCCAAAATTTTTCTATTTTTTCACATATATTTTGTTATTATTTTTACAATAAAAAATTACTCAACTCCATTTGTACCCCGAAAATCCAACAATAAAGCATTGGTTTAACTACTAGAATAAAAACTGTCTCCCTTAAAATATAAATAAACATATCGACTCTTGTCAAAACAAATTTCTAAGTATTTCCCCAAACTATAAACAAACATCCATCATATTTTCTAACACCATTTTCACATTTCTCAACTCCACTCCCAAAATTCATTTCCTCGGAATATATTTCGTAATTATCTACAAAACTTAACCAAACATATTCCCTTATTTTTCATTATAAGATTTTACGCTATTGTTATACTTATCACTATTAAACTTTTTCACAAATGAACTAAATTACCTAAAGAATTAAAATATTTCATATTACATTCATAAACATAATTAGGTTTGCTCAGTCAGCAAAGCGTACTGGAACTTCACTTTCTGATTGGAACTGATCAAAATAAATATTTAGCTAGTGTTGATAGTGACAAACTGTGCGCCCTTTATTGCACGCATTCAATAATTTTTATAAATATTTTGATAATATTGAATAGGTGTGAAAAATTTATTAATATAATTTGAAAGTTTATGATATCAAAATGGGGAAAAGAATTCATAAAAAATACTAGCTAGCTAGAATAATTAGATTAGTCAGTCAAATGTGGATAGAAGATGGTGTATCAACTTTCTTCAAGAATATTTATTTCAGTACTTTTGGAATATCGAAATAACAAATATTGCATCATATATGGAGTGCTAATTTCTTGATCTTTATAATCTAATCTGAATTGCCTGCCATTAAGGGGAAACTACCAGACTAATATTTACGTAGTTCCAAGTGAAAGAAGGTTACAATCAAGCTGTGTTGGAAATTTCCCTAATAATAGCTTGTTCATTTCTCTTCATCTCATCTCCATTGACTTTGTTCGTTGGGGATGAGAAATGATTAATGAATAATATGATGGAATGGAATGGATGATGAGATTAAATAATTAAATAAATATTTTGACTAAATAACGAAATAAATATTATGTATAATATATATGATTATTTAAATGATGTATTAGTCAATTTTAACTGTTACATGTGTACTTTGATGGGTTAAAATATCTATAGATATACATTTTATTCTTAAGTGCAATTCGACATGCTTTATTTTAGAATTATATGGACAATTTATATAGATATTTTTTCTATTAATAATGAATAATTGGGTTTGAATGAAGATATCCTAGCTAAGAAATGGAATGTTTGATCATGTATGAATCATTTATTTTTATATTATGGTGGAAATATCATTTTAGACTTTCATCTAACAAATTATGTGTGGTTTTAAATTAGATAAAATAATATATTCAATCTAATAATTATAAGCGAACAATACTTTATGGAATGGTTGAGTTCAAGATCTATGCAGCGTGGAACAAAAAGGGGAGGAATAATTGAAGATCATAATCTGCACATACAATATAATCTTGAAAAAGAAAAGAAAAGAAAAGAAAAGAAAACTGCAGATTTCATAATCCCATGACCTGAATCTCACTCTGGCCGTTTCATGCCTATATATATATATATATATATATATATATGTAAGCATATGCATTGACCTTTCTAAGATTGTATGATCAGTTTTATGTTCATGTGTTTAGCCAACTCTTAATCGGTCGATTTTCCCTATTATATTATTTTTTTATAGGATACACAGGGCTCATAAAACTGACTACCAAAGGCATACAATAAATATCCCATCTTTTACTGCAAAACACAGCATGAATTTGAAACAAAAAAGATGAAAAAAGTATTAAATAAATAAACTCCATTGAAGTTTATGTATTATTGGTATTAAGTTCCAAAAATGGGGAGCATTTTATACTTCATTTTTAACTGCCATAATAAAAACACAATTATGAGTAATTATTTTATTGCAAAATTATCCGGCTAAGAAAAAGAAATTGGCTTGAATTATAAAAAGGTTGACAAAAGATTGTCCAACAAAAAAGAGGAAAAGAGTAGGTCTCAACTTATTCTCTAATCATATATCACTTAAAACTTGACCTTAGAGGCTCTGTCCATGGATGGTGCCCCTCTGCTGAGTTTGGTCCTCAGAGAATTGATGGCTTGTGGCCAATATAACTAACTATGGTCCTCATTCTATCAAGTGAAAGTGGACCACTCCATCTCCATCTCCATCACCATCAACAAATTAAAATGGAACATGATCTAATCAATTAGGCTTAGGGGTATAACTGAGATGAAACTACTCGTAAACGATTTAGACTTGATTCGATGAAAGCTCGAATTCACCTCAAATTTAAACAAGCCAAATCCAAGCTCTCCAATCAAGCAAGCCAAGCTAAATTCAATAGTATTCAATTCGATAGGCTCGCAAGCCTAAACGAGCTTTTTATTATATATATTTTTTATAATAATAATAATAATAATAATAATAATAATAATAATATGGTGTTTGTTATTATAAATTTTGTTTTAAGCCTAAACAGGCACGAACTCATCCGGGAATTACGAGCTTGAGCGTATCTGAGCTCAATCTCATCCAACCTTATATGAATCGAGCCTCATTGAGCTTTAATGAGCCAAGCCTAAGCCTATCTTGATGAACCGAGCTCGAGCACGAGCTCAAGCTCGATTGTCTAGGTTTGGCCGAGCCTGAGCTCAAGCTCATGAATTAGTAAACGAGCCGAACCCGAGCTCGCTAGACTTTGGCTTGACTCATTTTACTGACATCATGTGATCTCATATCTATCTATATCTATACTATTATATATAGCACAACGGTATAAAACTTATAATTATGTAATTTTGATTCTAATTGTATAATTTTGGTCAAATGACAATATTTTTAAATTTTGAGCATTTTAATTCATTTAAAAAATTTTCATTATTTGTTGATTATTATTTTTAACTGATATTATTGTATCTTATCTCTAATTTTCTTGCATTTGAAATTAAAACATATCTATCTATCTATACTATTATATATAATGCAATGATGTGGAATACATAATTGTGTAGTTTTGACCAAATTTTGAATTCTTAGAATTTTGAGTTTTTTAATTAAATTTAAAAATTAATTTTTAGTTATTAAATTTGATATTATTTATTCCTTTTAAAGATATTTGATTTTTTGAAATTATTTTTTTGATTAGAACAATATTCCTTAATTATCTCTAATATCAAAAAATAATTGCATTTTATCTACAAAATCTTTTCCATCTCTCCTTTTGATATATGAAAGATTTCTTGATCATTTGAATTCTATAATTTGATAAATCTTTCATGATTTTCTCTTATCTTTAATAACTAATTTATATCCATATCATTATATGTAAATTTTTTCTAAAGTCATTTCATTATATTCTTAGTTTCTAGCATTTTTTTCACTCTATTCTTTGTGGACCCTTTATTTTCTAGCATTTTTTCTTCTTCTATCTCTTTGTGTGCATCTTTAGTTCATTATTCGAAGTATTTATTGTTTATTTGATTTTATTGTTCACCTTTTTTATTTTTTTTGTTTTCTTTTTTTATTTTAGGTATATTACATGATGGAAGAGATTTTTGGACTTTAATGTTGCAATTTTCTTTTCAACCTAAATAAAGTCTATCATTTAGCTTTTATTACTATTAAATTTGTAAAATTCTATATCTTTTTGTTTACTACTTAGTTTATGTTATCAATTCATTTATTATGAGATTTATTAATTGTACTTAATATTTTTAATTTAATTTAATTTTTATTAGTCACATTTTTCTCCTTAATTATTGATAAATTTTTTCATTTAATTTTTATTTTATTTTACTTAAAATATTATTCATTAAGCATCCTTTTACTAATTTTTTGAATCAAGTTATTAATTTATTGTTAATTTTTGTAATTTATTTTTCAATTCACTTTTTTATTTTTGCTCATCTAAGTTTATAGTTTTATAGGATGGGATTTATTTTTTTGTTTTAATATTTTTAAAATTTATTTATTTTTTTGAATATTTATAATTTTAGAAGTATGTCATTTAATTTTATTTTATATTCATATATTTTTAATTATGTATGTATAAATATGTATAATTTGAACTCATTTTAAAAATTTTGTATACTACATCTATATATATTCTTAGATCATTTTTGACGTATTTAAAAAAATTATGAGATGGTTATTTCAATAGAAAATACACGTATTAACTTTTTAAGTTTATAACTCTAGACGTTATTTAGCTTATCAATATATTTAATTTTATTTATATTTTAAAATTTTGATTGTTTAAAAGGTTAGAAACTTTTTCCATTATTCACTTTTTTTTTCTGTTATTTGCAAAATATAATATGAAGATCCAATTACATTCATACAAAAAATTGAGAATGAACATAATAATTTAATTTTTTTGATATTTTATTTTACATTCTAATTTCATCCTCATATCCTATCACTAATTCCTATTTAAAATTAATTTTGAGCTTATAATTACTTTATCAATTTACTATGATTTTAACTTTGTATTACTAATATCAAACTTTTTGCTTCACTTAATAATTTGATAACTAAGCTATGAATCAAATTAAAATATTTCTATAAACTCATGTACTAATATTGATCTTAACTTTGTAATTATTTTATGTATGTATTTTAATTATTTTAATTTTTTTATCTTTACTATCAAAGTTTTGACTTGACTTAGTTGATTTTTAATCAAAAATTAATTTTTTATCCACAAGTGAAATTCTTAGAATTTTGAATTTTTTAATTCAATTAATATTTTTTTCATTAGTTGTTTATTTACTTTTGTATCTTCTCTTAATACAATCAACTAATCTATTATAACTAAGTATCATGTTGTGTTTGTCTAAAATTGTAATACAAATTTTTATATTGTAAGATAATTCAAAAAATATCTATAATTGTATTTTTATCTCACTAAATAAGTTTATAATTTTGAAAATATTTTATAAGCACCATATTAAGTACTCCTATCACAAAATTCTATCTTACAAGTTTAATTTCCCACAAAATTAATAGATAAATATTTTACTTATTTCATAAGTTTACAGTCCGTAAAGGCATCTGCCACATACCAAGCTATTACGCTTAGGTAAATTTTCTATCTGTTTGATATAAGGTGAATCTGCAATACATGTCTTATAGTTTTTCTTGGAATGCATATGCTTTGGGTTTGATTTACCTAGATGATTCTGTCTACCTGTAATCTGTTCTTGGAGTAATAAGGTAGGAGAGTTTCCTGTTTGCTTTTTGATACAGTTTGTTTGTTTTTTTGAATTCTGTTACATTCAGTCTAAAAATAATATCTTATCGAGTTGAGTTTCTCCTCAGTAAACACTGTTGTTACTTGTACTTATCTTTCACTAAGTTTTTGGACTTACCCTCCTGTATTTCATAATCTTTCAGACAGGGATGGGCTCTAGTGGACGTCAAGATGGAATGACATATATATAGTTGTTTTGTAGTAGGACTGGAGCCGTTATTAAGTATAGAATTTGTAATTGTTTGGTTGATCTTATAAACTTTGTGATGTATCTATTTTGTTTGAAGTTTGTAGTATAAGATGAAATGATGGTTCAATCCGTCAGAGACTATAATATGACTTAGTCCCCTGAACTCTTTGGTATTTTCGTTTCGTGGATTAATAGGTATTGATGGAATGGTATCAGTATTCATTTTAAGTTGGTTGAATGAATGGGCCTACTGTTGAACTGTACTTTGAGAAATAAGTTTGAATTAGAGTAGTACCTCAGCTTAGGTTGTGTCCTTAGAGGGGGTGCAACAAAATATTACTACAAAATAAATTATTTTAATCTTAGAATTATTTTCGGTGCATCGCATCGAGCACAAGCCAGTATGTCTAATATCCAATTCCCTATCTACCAAAGAACTCCACCCTCTCCCCAAAATGGGAAATCTCAAAAAAAAAAAAATGGGTATAAGTTAAAATTTCTTATGAAGACAAAAATGAAATGGTTGCTAGTTTTGTAGCGCCCCATTCAAGAGGTGCTTGCTTCAGATCAAGATGCTATTCCTATCGAATCTCCAGAAAATTCTCAACTTAAGAAATTTCATAACTTCAAATACAAACTAGTCAAGTTGAGAATGACAAGCAAACCCAAATTCTCATAACAAGTCACAATTGCGCAAGGGCCCATAATTTAACTTATATATTAACATCATTAACCAGGAACTCTAATCTATCACACTTTGCCATAGAAAGACACTAACTTAACCTATGCTCCTATTAAATGATAACCATAATAGCTCGCCTCCTTTCCAATTATAGATGCCATGATAACAATATTTATACTATGCTAAAAAGTAGCCCAAGCTCAAGGTGCCTTTTATTCTTCAATCTGGCCAAAGAACAAAAGGAACAATACAAAGAGAGTGAGTCTGAATAACTCAGTAAGGCAACCATTTGCATGTATAGGGACAATTAGAATGAAATGGAATATAATATACAAATGTAAGAGGAACATTCATGCTGAATTCAGATAACTAAAATACAAGTCACGATATCTAGATATTGGAGATTTGAAAGTGTTTATGGAATCTACAAACCAAAACCAAAAGCTAGTGTTTCTTGTACAACACTTTGTGAGCTAACTAAATGCTATCCCATATCAACAAAAAATTATTTCACATTTAATACATTTGATAGAAGATTTCAACACTCAAAGATATGATTAGTTTTGAGAAATCCAGTGAACAAGTTATTCCACAAAAAACTCAAGTTTCAAAATCCAGAATTTTGATCAGTTTTATAAAACAGGCTAAATAAGAACATTTTATAAAATTAGTGATACAAGCATATTTCACACGAACAACTATGTAACGACCTTCCCCCTTGAGTTTCTTAGTTCTGTATAAACGATACGACCATAAAACAGCCTACCCCTTTATATCCCTTTGACTCTTTATTAATGGTACAATCGTAAAATAGCCTACCCCTCTTATCACCTCAATTCTGTATAAATGATACGACCATAAAATGGCCTGCCCCTTTATATCACATAGATGTGACTATAAAATGGCCTACCTCCTTGTATTGCCTCGATACAACTGTAAAACTGCCTGTCTACTTATATCGCCTCAATGAGTGGCCAACTCGCTAAACCATTGTTGCATAAATCGATAAAATTGATCCTCACTGATAAACCCTCCCTTGAAGATAAGATTGCAACCGCATGAATTGTTAGGGCCAATCCTTGCTGATCAAGCTTTAGGCCACAATCAACCCTCGACTGCCTAAAGTTAAGATTGCCAACTAAGTTAGCTAATAACACCATTTTTATCACCAAATTCAATGGTACAAATCTGGAATAGCAATCCAAGCACTCCATGGGGATTGGCACTCAGCCAAAAATTTTTTTTTGTGTAAGTATCTGTAAATAAATTCAATAATCAAGTATGCCTACAAAGATATATGATATCAACAAACAATTTCGATAAGCCAACATGGCCAATTAAAGCTGTAATGGATAACAATAGTGCCGGAAAAGGCCATGGATTACACTGAATAATATTAGAAGCAAGAGCTAATAAAATAAACCCTTACATAGGTTTATTAAACAAGCAACAGAGAACAAACAAGATCTCAAACAATTCACAAATTTCAATAATCAAGATGTAGTTATGGAATGGGAACAAGTTTAGCCCTCACAAGGATTTATCATGATAATAGATAAGTATAAGAAGGTACTAAATTAGTAGACCCTCATAGGGCATATAAGCAAATACCCAAGAGGTTAGATCCTTACCTTAATTGCCTCAAATATGCTATTATTGCCTATTGGTCTGTGGGACTTACTTTTTTCATCATCTAATCTAAAAGAAGAGGTTTACTGTCAATATCCTCATTCAACACTATTAATTATAATTATAATATCAATAATCTAAAATCGACACCTATTTATTTGATATGGCAATTTTAGGGTTCGATCAGTGCTATTGTTATGGTACAGTTCATTATGCTATTAATATGGGAATATTTATGGGGTTTATATCGATACTTGAAAAAAAGGCATAATCAGGTCCTTATTTATATAATTAACCTCATACCATTATCCAAATCAAAATAAAAACCAAATAATCTTAATTAACCCAATTATCGCCATTAAGGGTCCAAATTCATAAAATGAGGGTTTTTTCACCTAGTTACCTATTTAATCAAGATTATTATGCGATATAGCAAAATTTAGGTCCATTAATTAATGTAATTGTATGCATGTCTTAGTTTTCTAGATCAAATCACATGTATTCTTCATTTATACAATACATTGTAAGGTTTGGAGGCGTATACATACACATGCATACAACTTTAACACAAGTTTCTCATTTCACCCAATATCTTTTTATCGAAGCTCCGAATGCATATTCAGCTTGCATGTATGTAATCACCTCAATGAGATGAGCAAACTATTCTATCTTCACCATCATCCATCACCATTTGCTGCCACCGGAGATGGCAAATGACACCACCATTAGATGTGCCTCAACTCAACAAACACAACCCCCATGTCAATTTATGCATTCGAATTTGATGTCAATTTTTGTCTAAACTGCTAATTACCACTCCACCACGCTATTCTTTTCTAATTATGCTATTATTGATGGCTGTCTCCTAGAATAAGTAGTACCAAAGTGTTCCTTGTGTCAAGAGCTTCAAAACCCAGTAGCTACATCTATGATCCAGTCTCCGGAGCTAAGGAACCCACCACCATGTCGTAGCTTCAACTTTGGCCAAGAGTTCCCGTCATTTTGCCAGTCAGCTTCGCTTACATGTCACTTCGGTGTGTTCCCAATGAGGAGAGGAAAGGTTTGCTCAATTGTTTTGTGGGGTTTGAGGGTTGTCACACACACACACACACAGAGTATAGTGAAAAAGAAGAAGATGGAATGGGGGTACTTTTCTTAGTTACAGATTAAACCTAAGTTTTTTGGTTATTATTCAATTAAGTTCAGGGGATTTTGATTGAATTAAATTTGGTCACGAATCTTAGTTAATGCCTATCATCTAATCCTTTGACCCAAAATATCTTACTTGTAAACCCCAATTGTTTTCAATTTTGGTTCAATTAGATTTTTAAAAATTACAAATCTAACCCCAAAACTTTCAATTTACTTACAATTAAGTCCTTTTCATTTATTTTTGAGTCCTTTAATCCGACCAAATTAATATCTAAATTTCTAAATTCTCAATTTTCATAATACTGAATTTTAGGGGTGTTACAAGTTTCCACCCATGTTACTTAATGAAGTTATTGATTCAAATCAAATAAATTTCTTATTTATATGTATATAAATAAAAATAACAAACTAAAAGTTTCATTTAATTATTTTATCTACTTCCTCACCCCGACATTATCTCCCAATCAACTCAAGTTAATGTTTCAAGTAAGAAGTAAAAATGTGAAAATTTCATATATTTTTGTATTATTTACTCTCCTCCAAGTAGGATTGTCAATTGGTCGAATTTGAATCAAATCAACCATATTTAAACTTGAATTCAATTACTAAAATTTGTATTTGTATCCAACTCGATACCCCATAGGATCTTTGTTAGTTAAAACTGTATCTAAATTCGATGCATATCCAAAATCTAATAAAAAACCTGATTTGAATTTATTATTATTTTTTCTTTTGGATTGTACAAGATATTTAATTTATAAAGTAAATTTGTGTCATTTTTGAATTTTTAACAACTTTTTATCATATATTGATCCAAAAATTAAATATTTGAATACTAAATTCTTATAGAACATTATATTATATACACAAGTAAACTATTACACATTATTATATTTGACATTTTTTAAATATCCCTCTTATTTTTAGACTAAGGCTCAATATCAACAACATAACATGGCCATTAGGCCAATATAATATGCAAATTTTATTAAAATCTTTATGAATGTTATATATAAGATATTCATTTAATAAGAAGTTACTAAAGTTCAAATTTAGATTTTTAGCAAATAAAATTACTTAATTTCATATTTGATTCACTTATTTTGAATTATGGATATTTGTAGCCAGATCTTAATCCATTAGATATTTTAATTAACTAAAACTTTTAAAATTAAACTGAATTCAAATCGCATTCAAATTAAAATCCAATTCATTAACAATCCTATTCCATAGATTCCACGCACTTTAATCCTTTTAGGTTTTGTAATAATTTAGAATGCTAAATTGGTTTATGAGTTTGTCTTCAGATTCAAGAGTTTAATCATAGATTCCACGCACTTGAATATTCAGTGTCAGTGCCCCAAGACAGGACCCTCAGTCACCTACCATTTAAAAATGAACACAATGATTTCACAGTTTTGGTTGGTTGTGATCTGCTCGAATATAAGTAGATCGAACAAGCGGATCAATTGAGATTTCAAAAAAGAAAGGCCTCATCATAATGCAGTGTATACTTACTGTAGAGGATCCAAGAAATCTCCAAGCGTGAGTAATGCGTCCTCCGTCAAGCCCAAAAGGTTATCCATATGGTAGGTGACCCAATAAATTTATTGTTTATGTAATAAATATATGAAGTTCAGAAATCTATGAATATTTATCATAAAAGTACATAATGTACGTTATAGGGAATCGAAATCTTTCTCCGTGCAAACTTACTATAAATTAATAATCCCACATTGTAATTTCACACATTCAATTTAAAATAATAAAAACTTTCTTTGCTTTCTCTATGTTTTCTCTTCAATTTTGATCCATTGTGTGAGGGGCGAGATCCCTAACATCTAATACCTCTCTTGATTATTTAAATCAGTGATGATAGAATTGTTTTCTTCTACCATCATATTTATTAAATAATTATTTCACAATAGATCTTATAATTGTAACTCATAATCAAAATAAAAATGAAGGTCTTACAGGTTTTTATTAGCATTTTGCATGTGGACATAAGTCAAAAACATCATCGTCTTAAAAAAAAAGGATTACTAGTGAATGCTCAAGTGGTTACTAAATAAATAAAATCGATCACTAATAAGTTTAATGGCTGTTTGAATTGATTACAAGAATTCTTATGTTTTAGTGGTCATTAAGTAGTGACGGAAAGAAAATTCGATCATTAATTAGTGATTGAATTAGTAATCGATTTACATATATTTTTTTGAAAAAAAATTAGGAACCGAGTAGTGTCAGGCATTGATACGAGCAATTTCATCCATCATTATATTTTCATTTATGTTTAGAGGTGCCCATTGTAATTCGTAATTAAGATAGAATCGAGTATCATATAAACCATTTTGGACCTTGTAGTTAAGGATAGCCGTATATAGTTGAATAAAGTATGGTTGTCACTAAACAGCCACCCCTTCTGGGGAAAATATGCGTTTGTGGAGAACTTTTCGTAGAAACATGGGCAGCAATTGGATGGACAGTTATTTTGTGAAAATCATTCTTTAATTTCTTTCTTTTTTTAATGAAATTTGTTTGTTTGCTTTCTCACTTTAATTTGGTTAGAGTGATATCTCTCAAGTTTTCTAGAGAAATTCTGTTCCATCTTAAAAGTTAATTCTCAAAAATGTTGAGAACATGAAGTTAATAATTTTAACACCTTTTGAATATATTATAAAACTACCTTTAATCATAAAAAATAATAAAATAATTAGGGAGCAAGCATATCAGGAAAAACAACAGCCATTAGGGAGCAAGCAAGCATACCTTTCCTTATTGCTCCTCGTTTGAATTATAATTGCCAGTAGCGGGCATCATTACAATATAAATAGAATTTCCTCATCTCTACATTTGCTAGAGTACTTAGCTCGGCAGGTAATAATTTGTGTTTATGGCATGGTCGACTGCATGCCAAATTCTAACACTCGCAGTTTGCTATCTCCAGTTACTTGTGAGTCAGGATTTTAAGTAGGTAATAGCCGAAAAGACTTGTGTCTGTCAGTCTGTTTCATCCGGCCGTCTTCCAGACCTAGCCTCGAAACCATATCCTCTCTTGGCATCCCTCCAGGTGAAACCTATCCATGGCGTCCCATGGGTTGAAAGTAATATAATGCCAACAGATAAGAGTTTAACCTTTACAACACTAATCCTGAATGTAACAAGATACAACATGAAATATTTAAAGTACCTAAATTCAAGGGTGCTAACAGGAACAAACTCAAGAAGAGCACCCATTGGACATGTCCTGTGAACTAGTATGGCTCTTTATTTTGTCTGACACATATTTTGCTAGTACTGACTGAACAATACTTTTCAAAGAGCTAAGAATACAACAAGGTACAAGTTTGGAACAATTAACATACACAACTTACTGGTTGGCAAAGCCATTTCGGGTTACAAAATGACTCAACAAGTGATATGGGGTTAGCCGGCAAGGCTGTGGGGTGCAAGGGACATAAATTTAATAACATAATAAGAGTTTTGGACACTAGAACAAAAACAAAAAATTTTGCACCCGAAGCAAGATTCAATGAAACAATCCTCACAAGGGTGTGCGAGTTAATTAACAATAATGAGTGAGAATTCAAGCAATTATAGATCTCAACAAATACGAGCAAGTATAGTACAAGCACATTTGACCCTCACAAGGGTTTATCACAATAACATAAAGTACAAAACAGTACCATATTAGTAGACTCTCATCTCTAAAGTCTCAAAAGGCAATTACAGTCAATAGCTTACTGGTCTGTCAGACCCGCTTCTTGGTCACCTATCCAAAAGAATATTCCATAGTCAAGATTCTTGTTCAACTTTAATAGTCTTCTAGAATTACATCATAAGCATTCTAACATCACTAACTATCGATCAACATGATAATATAAGTTCAATAGATAGTATCCTCTCAAAATACTTCAATAAATCAACTGTCCTAGAATTAGCCACGATGGTCTATATCAGTTGTAAAATAGCATGATATCTCGTTCTTAGTCACAAGGTCATTATCATAGTATCGTTATCCAAATCCATACAAATTAGTCGAATCCTTACATAAATAATCTAAATCAAATGCCTCTTAGTCCTTTATTACAATATCCTTAGTTCCCTTATTAAATCCAAATTTGGCATTTAGCAAGATATGTTTGGGTCCACAAATTAAATATTCTTCTTGCATGGGAATCATACATACCTCTCTCTCTCTCTCTATATATATATATATATATATATATAAATTATCCGTATCATCATTCTTGGCATGAAATACAAAGTTTCCAAAGATAAGGTACATTGTATGCAAATACATATATATCAAGGTACAACTAACTAACTTTAAGTTTGCCACTAGAGTTCTGAAATCACAAATTGATGACATAGGTGTGCTCATTCTATCGAGGAGGTAAAATTGTCTCTCTGCGGCCATTGCCACTAACCGCCGTCCACCATCACTAGAGAGTTGTCCATCACCTTAAAGAGCTTTGTCTCATCACAAGCTTTCCAATGGTACTATTAGTTTTAGTAATGGCTACTTTAAAGTCCTCCAAAAACCACCCCGAAGCCCAAATTCTCCATTATTGCTGCCATCCGTTCCTAACGATTTTCTACCGTCGGTGTTGTGTTTCACCGCTATGCAACGCCTACATAATGTTCTCCCTACTAAGTGCTACGTAGACCACCCCTTGGAGTCAAAGTTGGTCGCCAAAAAATAAGAAATCCACTTGCCCGCTGTGAAGCTTACTTTCAGTCTCTCTCGTGGTGGCTTGCCAGAGAGGTGTTCAACTGTGCATGTGGAGTGTGTGTGTAGCTAGAAGTGAGTGGAACGTATTGATCAGAGTGGTTTGGGGAAAAATGACCATCAGAGAGAGATTGCCGGTGGTGTTCGAAGGTTACGGGAGAAAAAATGAAGAAGAATAGTGAAATTTGCAATTTGCCAACTTTTTATAAAATCTAATTTTTCCAATTTTTAGATTTGCCCTACAAGTTTTCAATTAGGCTCAATTGAGTCCTTGAAATCTTTGAAAATAAGGCTTTGACCCCATTAACCAAAGATCTTCCATGCAAACCCTATTATTTTCAAAAAGTGTTAATCTAGTTTTCTAAAATTATAATTCTAACTCCAAAACTTTTAAAATTTTTGAAATCAAGTCCTTTTTATTTATTTTTCAAGCCCTAAAATCCGACCAACCAATTTCTTGAACTTTAAATCCTTTTTTTTTAAATACCAAATTTCAAAGGTCTTATAGACTCCCCTTCTTAAAAGAATCTGGTCCCCAGATTCTAATCTGGGTATTATTCTGACTAGTAGAAAATAAGTAGATTCGATCAGTTGATCTACATTCTTTCTTTATTTTAATTTTCCTGGATTGATTTTTCTTTTTTCAAGTCCTAATGCATCTCTATCCTTCTTTGGGGCATCGTATATCTTAACTTGTGTGCATTACTGCAATCTTTCTTCCACTTTTTCCAGCATATATGTTCTTTTGATTACCTATCATCTCAACACTTAAAATATCCTCTCTTTCAGTTATGATAGAATGCATGCTCTTATTTAAAAAACCATAAAATCATATAGCAACAACAATTAACTAACATCACAAGTTCACACTTGTATAATATTTACATAAAAAAGTTGTCAAGTTCAAACTTAGTGTACTAGTCTTCTTAACTTGTCATGCATACTCAAACAACTGGCTATAAGTTCATAAAATAAAACATATTAGATATAGTCATATACAACATGTCAGTTGCTCCTTAGATGTTGTTCAAAACAAAAATTCATGATTATGCAAGATCAGACTCCCTTATGATATTCAAGGACTTAAGTAGAACTTTTTGCTACTTGTTTCCCTTTATCCTTTTTAGCACTTGAGGTTGACCGATTATGGTTGGAGCATTCTCGAAGGAAGTGTTGACTACTTCCATACCAAAAATATGTTCCTAGCTTTTTTTGACAACTAGATTCCTCATGATTTAATGCACCACAAAATTCACAACCTTTTTTTAATGTCCCAAACTAGACCTTTCACTATTTCCTACATGCACCACCTTCTTTGCTAACAGTGACTCTGAATTCAAAAAATTTCCTTATCTTGCCTTTTTTCTCACCTATATGTGCCTCAAGAGGTTCTTGTTCCACCAACAAGGCCTCTTTTAAAGCTTACTCAAAGTTAGACTGCTCATAAGGTGTGAGGGTCTATTGTATCTCAGGTCTTAACCCCTTAACAAATTTCTTGATCCTATGCTCCTCATTTCTCCATATTTATGAGGCATCCCAAATTAACCTACTGAATCTTACCTCATATTGCCATACTATCATATCTGCTTGAGTAATAGATTCATATTCTTATTTTTGGGCATTTTTTACTTCTTTTGGTATGTACCTATCCATAAATTCCCACATAAAGTTGTCCCAAGTACAAGGTACTTTCTTATGTTCCCACTGTTAGCTTACCAAGGTCCACCATTGACTTGCAGCTCCTTCTAATAGATGGACAACAAATATAAATTTGAGGTCATCGGGGTAGTCTAGTATCTGAAAGATATCATCAATCTCCTTGTTCTAAGCTTCAGCCTTTTGGTGATCCAATTCGTGAAACTTGAGAAGATGCATTATGGTCCTAAAATTTAGAGGTTCTTTGCTTCTCTTGAGGCTATCAATCTGGCCTGGTTGCTAATGTAATTGTAGGAATTATTGCCAAGTTTCATACATCTGTTCTATAAATTCTCTCCTTATTGTTAAGTGTACCTGTAGACTTCGTAACTCTTTTTCAACAATTGTTGGATGTCTTTTCTAAGGTGTTTTGTTCTGGACTTTCTTGGTTAGGAGAGTGCATTGGGAGCAACTCTTATGATGTCATTCAATAAGTTGCCAGCTCAACAGTAGCAGCCTACACCTATCTGTAATATTTAAACGACAAGTTGATCAGTTAATATCCCTTCAATGTTAGCTCTCATTGCACAATATTTAGAATGTATGCACAATTTCTTAAATTTTCAAAAATAAGGAAGATAAAAGTAAGTTTAACAAAATTTTTAATAACTCATAATAAAAAGAAAGGAAATCTATTAACAACTACCCAAAAGGTCATTTCATTAACAAAATAGGTTAGCAATAGCATAGTTTCACTAGCATATGCATGAATTCAAAATCCATCAAAATGGCCATGCTAATGATATGCCTAATCGAAAATAAAATGATAAGGCATAAGAAAATAAAAAGAGGAAAAGAAAAGATGCTATCAGCCTAAGTCAATAGGTTCAACAGTTAATAGCTATTATAACTACAATTCGATCATCACATAACCATGCCCACAGGCACCAGGACCTAGCTTTAGTCTTTTTCATTAGTGATGTCGGATAACGCATCTATCTCGTTTTCTACCTAGTGAACAAAATCATCCCATATCTCATCTAAGTTTACCTCATCCCACTCATCCTCATTGTTGGTCTCTAATGGTGCCATGACTGAAGGTTTCGGGATGGGATCTACATTAGGGGCCTCTTTCGGTTCTTTCTCAAATTCTTCTTCTGGTGCCGTCTCGGGCACCAAAGTTGGTTCCCTAATGAGTTGTTGCTCATACTACAATCCTTATCCATGGTTCGGAGCTAGGGCTAGGTGGATACTTGAAGGTTCGGCTTCTACGTCAGTCCTTATGCCGACATGAATAGTTTGATCAATAGCTTTGCTATAATAATCCATCATTCTACACATCTCATCCTTGGTTGAATAGGGAACCTCAACTGACTTCATGTAGTCAAATTGTAGTAGTCAGATTGTAGTAATCTGAACATCACCTCTATATTAATTCGTAAAGCGCAGAGTTCTTGAAGCTATGCCTCAACTATACTAACTCGTAGGCTCTCTCACTTAAGGTTGCCCATCACTCAATTAGTAAGATAATCTTGAGTACCCAACATACCTCTCAGCATGTGTGACTTAGCCCGCACTTACCTGGGGGATTCATGCTAGTCATAGAGCTTCTCCTCCAATGTTCTCCATTGTTTTCTTTAATTTTTCTCTTCTTCCTCTAAAGTTCTAATTCTATCTTCAGGAGTTTCCTTGTTTTGATCCTCGGCAGGTTCTTTACCTTTATTGTGATCATTGACCATCCTACAACAAAAGGTTCACAAAACTTGTTTCATTACTATCGAGTAATCAAACTCACTCATAATCTTTCTTAGAGTCACCTAAGTCTTCTAACATGCCCACAACACATAAAGTTTATCTCCTAAATAACAAAGTTAATCCTAAATCCTAATGATGCTCAAATACCTAGGTCATCGACAACCTAAGCTTTGATACCACCTCTGTGTCACTCCCTTTTAGGACAGCACCTAAGCTAAGGCACCACTTAGTTTAAACTTAAATCTCACTCAATGTCTTACTATTTTGTTCATAACAAGCAATAGGCCCGTAAAATTTCTCTTCAAATCCTTCAAGAAACACATAGTTCTTTAACTTAATATACTCTAAGCAAATTATCCAAATACATAATATTTACAAATATTATGCCTTCATGAACATTCATGACATATGATAACATCCCAAACTAACTTAGCATATATGGAGTTCTATATATACAACCAAAAGTCTAGTATATTACAAAATGCACTCACACCTAAGGACCTTGTTCACTATCTATGCCTGTTCGAAAGAAATCAAAATAATGTAGGGGGTAAGTCCTAAGGACTTAGTAAGGAAAATACATAAAAACAGATACAGGGACAAATATTGAATATCAATGGTAATAAACAAGTTCATCTATAACAAATCAAATGATCAAATCATGATTAACATAAATTCTGATTTATACTCATAAGAACAAGAAACATGTAAACATTTAGCATTCCTGTTGGCATCCTTCCTTATTGCTCTTTGATCGAAATATAATTGCTAGTATAGTATAAATAGAATTTTCTTATCTCTTCATTTGCCCAAGCACTCAGCTTAGCGAGTAATAACTTATGTTTATGGCATGGTTGATTGCATGCCAAATTCGAATACTCACAGTTTGCTACCTCCAGCTACCTATAAGTCAGGATTTTAAGTAGGTACTAGCTAGAAAGACCTATGTTCGTCGGTCTATTATGACTGGCTGTCTTTTCAACCTAGCCCAAGGACCATATCCCCCCATGGTGTCCCACTGAGTGAAACCTGCCCATGGCGTTCTATGGGTTGAAAGTAATATAATGCCAACATATAATAGTTTAACCTTTACAACTCAAATCCTAAATATTACAAGATACAACATGAAATATTTAAAGTATCAAAATCCAAGGGTGCTAACATGAACATACTCAAGATAAGCCTTTACTGGACATACCCTGTCAACTAGTGTGGCTCTTTGCTCTGCTCGGAACATATTTTCTAGTACTGACCAAACAAGACTTTTCAAAGAACCAAGAATACAATAAGGTACAAGTTTGGAACAATTAACATACACAACTTACTAGCCTGTAGGGCTATTTCGAGTTACAAAATGACTCAACAAGTAATACGAGGTCAGCTGGCAAGGTTGTGGAGGTATAAGGGATAAAATTTAAATAACATAATAAGAGTTTCGGACACTAGAACAAAAATAAAAAATTTTGCACCCGAAGCAAGATTCAATGAAACAAACCTCATAAGGGTGTACAAATTAATTAAAAATAATGAGTGAGAATTCAAGCAATCATAGATCTCAACAAATACGAGCAAGTGTAGTACAAGCATATTTGACCCTCACAGTGGTTATCATAATAACAAAACGTATGAGAAAGTGCCAGATTGGCAAACCCTCACTTCCAAAATCTCAAAAGGCAATTACAGTCAATAGCTTGCCAGTCCACCAGACTTGTTTCATTGTCACCTTTCCAAAAGAATATTCCATATTCAAAATTCTCATTCAACTCTAATAGTCTTCTAGAATTGCATCATAAGCATTCTAATGTCACTAACTACCGATCAACACAATAATATAAGTTCAATAGATAGTATCCTCTCAAAATACTTCAATAAATCAACTATCCTAGAATTAGTCAAGATGGTCTATATTGATTGTAAAATAGCATGATATCTCGTTCTTAGTCACAAGGTCATTATCACAGTATCGTCATCCAAATCCATACAAATTAGTCCAATCCTTACATAAATAATCTAAATCAAATGCCCCATAGTCTTTTATTACAAAATATTTAGTTCCCTTATTAAATTCAAATTTGGCATTTAGCAAGATATGTTCGGGTCCACAAATTAAATATTTTCCTCACATAGGGATCACACACACCTCTCTCTCTCTCTCTATATATATATATATATATATATCAATTATCCATATCATTATTCTTGGCATGAAACACAAAGTTTTCAAAGATAAGGTAAACTATGTACATATACATGTATATATTAAGGTACATCCAACTAAATCCAAGTTTGCCATCGGAGTTCCGAAATCACAAACCGATAACACCGGTGCGCTCATTGCATCGAGGAGGTAAAATTGCCTCTCCACCGCTAGTCGCTGCCGCCACCAAAGAGTTGTCCATCACCCCAAAGAACTTCACCTCGTCGTAAGCTTTTCAATGGCATTGTTAGTTTTAGTAATGGTTGCTTGAAAGTCCTCCAAAAACCACCCCAAAGCCTAAATTCTCCATTATCGTTGCCATTCGTTCCTCATGGTTTTCTACCGTTGCCACTGCATTTCACCACTATGCAACGCCTCCACAATGTTTCCCTTTTGAGTACTGCCTAAAACACTTTTTGGAGTCAAAGTTGGCCACTGGAAAATAAGAAACCCACTTGCTCGCCATGAAGCTCGCTTTCAGCCTCTCTTGTGGTAGCGTGTCAAAGGGGTGTTCAGCCATGCATGTGGTGTGCGAGTGTAGCTGGAAGTGAGGGGAGCATTTTGATCAGAGTGGTTTGGGGAAAAATGACTGCAGGAGGGAGATCATCAGTGGTGGCCATGGAGGGTTACATGAGAAGAAATGAAGAAGAATGGTGAAATTAGCAATTTGCCAACTCTTTATAAAATCTAATATTTTCAATTTTCAGATTTTCCCTACAAGTTTTCAATTAGGCTCAATTGAGTCCTTGAAGTCTTTGAAAAATAAGGCTTTGACCCTGTTGACCAAAATTCTTCCATGCAAACCCCAATGTTTTCAAAAAGTGTTCAATTTAGTTTTCTAAAATCATAATTCTAACCAAAAAAATTTCAAAATTTTTATTTTTCAAGCCCTAAAATCCAACCAACCAATTTCTTGAACTCTAAATTCTTATTTTTCGAAATATCAAATTCTAAGGGTGTTACACTATTAATTTAATGTAATAAAAAAACCACATAAAGAATTCTTTTAAAAAATTATATCTCATAAAATAATTCTAATATTGTATACATAAAAATTAAAAATTTAAAAATTGAGAATATGAATTAAAAATATATAATTAATAATTTTATATTTGGGATGACTTTAAAACTAAATATTATTCAACACATAAAAGATTCTTTTAAAGAATTATATCATATAAAATAATTCTAATAATATATTCATGAAAACTAACAAATTTGAAAATTAAGAATATAAATTAAAAATATGTAATTAATAATTTTATATGAAAGTACCTAAATTTTCAACTATTACAAGAATATTTAACAGTGTAGATAAATTTATGTGTGTGCGAATATTTTAAAAATTTTGTTAATCAATCATTAAATTTATTTAGTTGGCATGTTTCAATAAGTAAAAGAATTATGTTAAATAATTATTCCAATGTTAAGTGATTATTCTAAATAATTAAATCTAATACTAAAAATTTAAAATTTGATCAAAATTATATAATTATGATAAGATGATTCCCTTCCTATCTAAAACAGTTTTAACTTATGTGTGTGCAACTGAATTTGAGAAACGTATTAAAAGGTTACCAACTCTAATTAATTTACAAAGTTTACTAATTTAGAAAATTACTAATTAAATCCACAATTACTATTAAACAATCAATAAAATTATTTCAAATAACTAAAAAACTTCTAAATCTACATATAAAAAAATTGGTAAATCAAAATTTTATTATAATAACAAAAACAACAACAACCTTCTTTGTATGTACAATTATATAGATAATAGCATAAATTTGACTTCAATTCTTGATTTTGAATCTTGTGGGTTTGTTGCGTTCCACTCAGATTCATTTAGGAGGGCCTCAAAGGAAATTGGTCTTCAATTTTGAGGGCCATTTCAGTGAACTCCGTCTAAACAGTGAAGTTGGATGAGAGCGCGATTAATAATTGCGCCCTCAGGGGTTCGATTTCAATCTTGCACAATATGCAGCACAAGGGCGGGCCTGTAAATTTTCACAAGCTGGCCGTAAAATAATAGATGCTATCAAATTGGCGATTACCCACCATTAGGGGTTCTAGTCGCAATGAGAATTTTGGCATTTATGAGTGATGACCCACTAATTTTGGTTAGAATTTAATGAGAATTTTATAAAATTAAATTTAGTGACTTTGAACTAACAATTTCATCTTATTGAGGAGATGATTAAGTGGTTATATGCCAAAAATAAATCAGAAAGTGAACGAGAAAATTGAGTTAAAGAATGGAAAATGAGTTAAGGAATAGTCAAGACGTGTGTGGATGGATGGCTTGAAAGTGTCCATCCCACATTAAAATCTAAAGTTAGAATTGACCTAGTTAAATAACTTAGGTATGGCCAAGAGGTTGGACCTCTTTGGGGGTACACAAGTCTTTGGAGGGGAGATGATCTACATGAGTGTAGGTTTGAGTTTGTTTGCAATGAATCACATGCGTGCTGCCTATCCGTTCAGCTGGCTCTGCTCAAATTGGGTTGGGGGTGCAGATATTATCTTTTTAGAGAAAATTTATTTAAAATAAATAAAATAATTTTTACTTATCATTAATCATTATGCTCAGCATTCATTCTAGCATAAAACAGAGATTCTAGTCAATTAAGGGTTTGGAGTCCAATCAATTGGAATGTAGCTTTTGTTTGGCCGGGTCATTATATTTTGGGAAGCTTGTTCGTTGGAAGTCCTTGTGCACCATTGGGAGGTAAATAAAACCTTAAGGAAACTGCATTTGTGCAGACCTCGACTCAATTAAAGCATTAATACAATTACTGTTCCTGATTTGTTTTATAGATTTCCTGTCCGCTTAATTTCAGTTTCTGGTGATCGATGTTATATGCGTTACTGTATATTTGATTTATACACTGGTGTGTATATACATTTTTTAACAGTTGCTGCTATTAGCATATATCAAACGAGCGCCTAGAATTATCAATTGCTTGGTTTAGTTCCATTAATTTGGGAGTTGAATTAAGACTCCACTGTCAATTAGACTGAAGAAATTGTTTGACAAGTTGTGCTTTGAAATTGCAACTAGTTGGTGTAGATTTATTATAAGAAGGGATAAGGATGGGTTTGATTATAATTCGGATGTACTCGAGCCCGTCCTGTTTGGAGTGAGTGAGAAATTACAAATAAGCTTTAAAGCAGGAATTATCAATTAAAAATAGTATTTAAAATTTAAATTATATTTCTACAATTAGAAAGTAGGAATTGACAAACTTCATCAGCTTCCCAATAGAATATCCGTTGGAAATTTTTGGAGGAACATTTTCTTGAAAATTCCTTGAAAAATAATGCAATCATTTGACGCCTAAAAGCAACCAATTTCATTATAATCCATCTGAAATTTAATGTAAATATTTTGTTATGGAAAAATCACATAAAAGTATTCGCAACAAGGGTTTCTCCGAGGGATTAAATTCCATTGGAAATTTTGACTTTTGGCTTGTTGGTTGTTGACTAGGTACGAAACCTGCTACCATTTTTCCTAGCTTTTCGAGTGAACTTTTGGCTTAGAGAGGTTTTCTAGCTTTGGGATTGAATGTTAGTGTTAGGCTTCTGTACATAAGAAAACTGACAAGCCCTGAACTCAATGCTCACGTCATATGTGCTTCTATATCAACGGTAGAACTTTATTTTTGACAGTCGGTGACTAATTTATACTATTATTATACGCTAGCATTATCTCCGGATCATGTACGAATTCTTTAAAATTATTATATATTAATATAATTATTGAATTATAAATATAATTAATAAAAATATCATAAAAATATCAAGTAATTAATAAAATTAAATTTAAAGTTTTAAAATTTAGTATTTAAAAATTTGCAAAATATAAAGACATATCATATATACTATGTCTATGTCATAAAAAATAAATTTCAAAATTATTTAGTGAGAAGTTAAAAAAAATTTAAAACATCCAAAAATAAAAATTTATGAATATGATTATATACTTTAATAAAAAAAAATAAAAAATTATGCCATCAAAAGCTATAATAGATAGTTGCATTAAAAAATAAACATATATGAGAAGGATATAGAATACAAGATTGATGGCTTGAAAATTGTTCGAAAAAATCTAAAATTATAATACTTTAAAATTATTTTAGACTTAAAAGAGGACGAGCATATAATAAGTTGAAACTTAAAATATAAAGAATTAAACAATTTATTAGTTGCCAAGGATTAGAAAAATCTTATTTAATTTTAGTTCTTTATTAAAAATTAATTAAGTTAAGTCAAAACTATGATAGTAAAGATTTAAAAAAATTAAAAAATTAAAATAACTATATAAAACAATTACAAAGTTAAGATCAATATTAGTATATAAGTTTATAGACACCTTTTAATTCAACTCATAGCTTAGTTATTGAATTATTAAGTGAAGTAAAAAAAAATTGATATTAGTAATGCAAAGTTAAAACCATAGTAAATTGATAAAGTAATAAGCTCAAAATTAATTTTAAATAGGAATTAGTGATAGGATATGAGGATGAAATTAGAATGTAAAATAAATTATTATGTTCATTCTCAATTTTTTTGTGTGAATGTAATTGGATCTTCATGTAATATTTTGCAAATAGCAAAAATAAAATAAAAATTAGTGAATAACAAAAAAAGTTGTCAACTTTTCAAACAATCAAAATTTTAAAAAAGATAAAAAATAAAATTATATATATATTTTTGATAAACTAAATAATGTCTAGAGTTATAAACTTAAAAAGTTAATAGATGTATTTCCTATTGAAATAACCATCTCATATTTTTTTTAAATATATAAAAAATGATCTAAGAATATATATATATATATATATTGATGTAGTATATAAAATTTTTAAAAAGAGTTTGAAGTGTACATATTTATACATATATAATTAAAATATATGAATATAAAACAAAATTAAGTGGCATACTTCTAAAATCATAACAAAAAATAGATCTCATCTTGTAAAACTATAAACTTAGATGAGCAAAAAAAAAAAAAAGTTGAAAAATAAATTATAAAATTTAACAATAAATTAACAAGTTGATTCAAAAAATGAGTAAAAGGATGCAAAATGTATACTAATTTAAATATAATAAAAATTAAATGACAAAATTTATCAAAATGTAACTAATAGAAATACAATTAAATTACAAATATTATGCTATTAATAAATCTCATAATAAATGAATTGATAACATAAACTAAGTAGTAAACAAAAAAGAGTTGATTCCAAAATTGGGTAAAAGGATGCTAAATGTATACTAGTTTAAATTTAATAAAAATTAAATGACAAAATTTATCAAAATTAATGAGAAAAATGTAACTAATAAAAATTAAATTAAATTAAAAATATTACGCTATTAATAAATCTCATAGTAAATGAATTGATAACATAAACTAAGTAGTAAACAAAAAATATATAGAAATTTACAAATTTAATAGTAATAAAAGCTAAATGATAGACTTTATTTAGGTTGAAAAAAAAATTATAGCATTAAAATCCAAAAAATCTCTTTCATCATGTAATATACCTAAAAATAAAAAATAAAAAAGATGAACAATAAAATCAAATAAACAATAAACACTTTAAATAATGAATTAAAGATGCACACAAAGAGATAGAAGAAAAAAATGCTAGAAAATAAAGAATATACAAAGAATAGAGTGAAAAAAAATGCTAGAACACGAGAATATAATGAAATAACTTTTGAGGGACTTTATATACAATGGTATAGATATAAATTAATTACTAAAGATAAGCAAAAATCATGAAAAACTTATCGAGTTCAAAGGATCAAAAAATCTTCCACATATTGAAAGTAGATATGGAAAAGATTTTAAAAATAAAATGTAATTATTTTTTGATATTAGAGATAAATAAAGAATATTGTTCTAATCAAGAAAATGATTTTAAAAAATCAGTTATCTTTAAAATCAATAATTAATATCAAATTTAATAACTAAAAATCAATTTTTAAATTTAATTAAAAAACTCAAAATTCTAAGAATTCACAATCTAGTCACAATTGCACAATTATGGGGTTCCAAATCATTGTGTTATATATAATAGGATAGATAAATAGATATATTTTTAAATTTTGAATGAAAGAAAATTAAAGATAAGATACAATCATGTCTATAGCACCCCCATTCGAGATAGCCCCTAGCGAGGATACCACTCAGTTCAGTCCTAATTCCTAACACAAATAATAGGCCCATAACGAATATTTCAAACTTATCAAAAATTGCAACGGATTCAATCTTAAATAAACCTTAACAAGAGTACAATTTACATGCATAATAGATCCCATCATTCATCATTTCATACATACTAAAACCCATAAGTTCAAATCTAACATATCATAATATCTCCAAGTCTAAAACTTAGCATATGAGTGATTCCACAAATAGATATAAGCACATGTTCTATTACAAAACATAGTTTTCTCTAATTCAAGCCAGAAGTCTGCATCCATCACTTAATCCTTTCTGAGAAAAATAAAGACAAAACAGGAGGATAAGTTCAAGGGACTTAGTGAAAGATATTTATAACCATAAATGATAGAGGTCTGTTGAGGAAGAATCGACTCAACATGCCAAAAATTAACAATCAAATAGGAACATATTAGGATACAATTGAACAGTTATGATACAGTCAAACAGTCAGGTAAAGCAAATATTGTCAAATTCAGGATTTTCAGTAGGTACTAGCTCGAGAGTTGTGACTGTTAGCTCAAATAGCATTGGATCATCTCAATCGGATCAGTTCAGGAGAAATGGTTCATCTTAACTGAATCAATTTAGGAGAAAATACTGACTACTCGTTTGACCTAGACAACCACCCGATCTAAACCAAGAAACTTCACCATCCTTGTTGCTCCATGAGCAGGGTACAAACAATCAAACTATAGTAAGAATATGAATCAAAGCAAAATATGCTTATCAGATTTTCTATATATCACTAGTTTGGGCTTATTGCTTATCCCATGCACCAAGCAGAGATTAATTTCCCATTACTTAACTAAAAGTTTAAAGTTTACACAGTAGGGATTAACGTCCCGTTATTTAACCAAGAGTTCTAGAATCACAGCTTATCTCATGCACGCAATAGGGTTTAATGTCCCGTTACTTATTCGAGAGTTCATGGTTTATATCTTATCCCATGCACACAATAGGGATTAACGTCCCATTTTTCTCATATTACAATTACAAAATGTAGCAGATAATAGAATTGTTAGATAACTGATAGTTAGACTTTAGAACAGACAGTCGGATAGTAGGACAGGCAGATAACAGTCAGTTAGATAACAAAATGAACAAATAACATATGAGATGTTCTAGCAATAAAGATAATAGGCAGGGGTTCTGGGCGCCAAAACAAACAGGAATCAGAATCAATATTGAGACATAACCCTCATAGGGGTATACACATCAGATAATAGAAAACAAGCAGGATTTCAAATAGTTCATAGATTCCAAACAAATCAAGATATAGTATGGTAGACCCACACAAGGGTACATGACGACAATGAGGTCTTAATCAATTCACAGATTTCAATAAACATGATACAATACAATTCAGAAATAGAAACCCTCACAGGGGTTTATCATGATAACATGTAAGTGTGGGAAGGTGCCAAATTGGTAGACTCTCACAGAGATGTACACATCAGGTAACAGATAACAGTCAAAATCTAAGACAAATCTTAGATTTAAACAGAACAAAATATGGTATAGATATAGAAATAGGAACCCTCACAGGGGTTTAGCATGCTAACAAATAAGTATGAGAAGGTGCCAGATTAGCAGACCTTTACCTCGGTAGTCTTAGAAAAATGCAGTCGTTGCCTATTGGTCTGCGGGACCCCTTTTTTTGTCACCTAACTAAAAGAGTGTATTTACAATCAAAATAAACATTCAACTTTAATAGCCTTCTACAATTACATCATTCCCATTCTAAGATCACTAACCTATTGATCAACACAATAATTAAGATTTAATAGGTACTATCAGTGCAAAGTGCTCTAATTAAATTGATTATTTCAAAAATAGTCATGGGCTTTGGATCGATTCTAAAAATGACATGTAATCTAGTCCCTAATTACACATTTAACCTCATATCGGTGCTCCAAATCAAAATTAATAGTCCAATTATCTTAACACCTAATCATTGCCACTTAGGTATTAAATCTCTAGACCTCGGGTTTTCTTACTTAAATAATCTCAATAAATCCCAAATTTTACATATATCAATTCAACTCTAGGTCTACTAATTCAAAAAAGGTCTATGCATGTGTATAGAGATCATCAATTGATACATATTTCTTAACTTTTCTTTTGAAATACAAAATTCATATGAATTTTAACGATACAAAAACTTAAAGCCCAAACCCAATCATTAACCCAAAATGCTCAATCAAAACCTCAAACTCTCAAATTGAAATCACCACCATTATCACCATGATGAGAGGAAGAAACTATCTTAAGACTACCGTTGTCAGCCATTGGCCGCCGCTATCCATCGTTGCCCAAAAAGTTCAAAATCGTCAGTTGCCATTGTCCAAAAGCTCAAAACCTCCAACAAGAGCTACGTTTCAACACACTGAACCAAATGCCTAGGTCAATTTTAGCAATGGACACTGGGAAAGCCTTCAATTTCTACCTTAAAGGTCCAACGCCACCGAACTCTGCTGTCCCCTGTAACGTTAATCAAAGCTTACTATCTTCATCTTTAAGCTGAGACCTTCCAAACCCATTTCCTAGATATTAGATTCTATCACTAAAAACTAGTAACCCATCACCTTTGAAGCTCACCATCATTGAGCTTTGCTACAACCACCATTTTGCTGTCGCCGATGGTTAGAACCCAAAACTAACCTTACCAAATGCTCTCTTGAGCTGGACCTGTCACATAACAACCTTGATTCGCCCCTAAAATTTGCTAGAAAGAAGCATCCCAATACCTCCACCGTGGTCGACTTTCAAGCAGTGTTTTCAATGATTTGTCGCTCGGTTCACCGTGCATGTGGTGTCAATGTGATGCTAGAAGCGAGGGGAAGAAGATAATTAATTTAGTTTGGGGTTTAGAGAAGTCACTGGTTGAAATCACCGGTGAAGTTAGTCGAGGGCTTTGGTGAAAAGATGGAAGAAAATGGAGGAAGAAATGAAAATTTAATTTATATATAATTGAACTTTTCCTGCTTTTCGATTTGACACCATAATTTTCCTCAGCCCTCAATTGAATCCTTCAAAGGTTGTAAATCTTATAATCCAACCCCAAGATAATATGAGTGCATGACATTTGCCCCTTTGACCCAAAATTATTCCATGCAAACCCACAAAACTTTCAAGTATTATTCAATCCAGTTTTCTCACATTGCAAATTAGCCTGAAACCTTTCCATTTCCTTGCAATTAAGTCCTTTTTATTTATTTTTTGAGCCCTAAAATTTGACCAAATTAATTTCTTGATTTCTAAATTCTCATTTTTCATAATACCAAATTTTAGGAGTGTCACAATATCGGTTAGAGATAATACTTAACAAGTAATGATTTTTTTTAAAAATGAATTAAAATGATCAAAATTCTAAGAATTTGTCATTTGGCCAAAATTGCACAATTAGAATCAAAATTGTATAATTATGGGTCTCAGACCGTTGTGTTATATATAATAGTACTAGCATTATCCCTATGCTACGCATAGATTCTTTAAAATTACTATATATTAATATAATTATTGAATTATAAATATAATAGTACAACAATGTGAAACCCATAATTATGCAATTTAGACCAAATTTTGGATTCTTATAATTTTAAGTTTTTTAATTAAATTTAAAAACTGATTTTTAGTTATTAAATTTGATATTTTTTATTCCTTTTAAAGATATTTAATTTTTTGAAACTATTTTCTTGATTAGAACAATATTCTTTATTTATCTCTAATATCAAAAAATACTTGCATTTTTATTTACAAATTTTTTTTTCATATCTGCTTTCAATGTGTGGAAGATTTCTTGATCATTTAAACTCTATAGTTTAATAAATATTTTATAATTTTTCTTATTTTTAATAACTAATTTATATCTATACCACGAAATATAAAGTCTTTCAAAATTTATTTCACTATATTCTCAGGTTCTAGTATTTTTTTTTCACTCTATTATTTGTGTCCTCTTTATTTTTTAGCAATTTTCTTTTCTTTTGTCTCTTTATATGCATCTTTAGTTCATTATTCAAAATGTTTATTGTTTATTTGATTTTATTATTTATTTTTTTTGGATTTATTTTAGGTATATTACATTGCGGAAGAGATTTTTTGAATTTTAATGCGTTAATTTTCTTTTCAACCTAAATAAAGTCTTTCATTTAGCTTTTATTACTATTAAATTTGTAAATTTCTATATATTTTTTGCATACTACTTATATGTTATCAATTCCTCAAAACAAAAAAATTTAATGAAAATCGAGTTGTTATCCAAGTGAGCAGCTTCTGTTATCTCCTATGGTTGAAGTCAAAAGGAATTTCCAATGTCTAGTGATGGTGCGCTGGTCTACCATGAAAATCTGGAAGTCAAGGGTAACTACGTTATAAGGGATAGATTTTAGTGCATGGGGCTAAAAAAATTTTCAATTTTGTACAATATATCTTATTAAAAAAATATCAAAATTTAAATTTATTTTTACGTGAAACTAGAATAATATATATTATTTTTAATAGTTATAATTAATTGAATCCATGCATAATATGGGGCGCATGCTAGTATATAATAACCTAACAATTCAATACATATATATATTGAATAATAATAAAATTCTTAACTAATTGTAACAAATTATTTTATTAGATAAAAAAATTAATAAATTAATTACAAAGTTGTTCTGCATCTCAAATCATTACATCATTTATTTAATTAGTGATGAAAACAAAGTCTTGCATTTATGGTTTCCACCAAAATTTTTATTGCTCCATGTCCAAACACACTTGCATATTGATGGTTTATATATGTACTCTACCTCTTGATTAAATCAATTTTTGGAATCATGATCTCTAGCTAGCTGCCTCTTTATTATATCAATGCATGTTAGGAATTAAAGAGAAGCATAATATTGCTTTAAGCAAAATTAATGACACTGCAAGGAGTTTGAAAGTCTCACAACAATATATGGTTGGTTACGAAATTCACTTCTGTTTTTCTCTTAGTTAAGGTACTTTAGGATTGAATATATATATATATATATATATCTAAATTATTTAACTGACTATAACTAATTATTTTATAAGATAAATAAATAAATAAATTAATCACAAAAATATTATCTTGTAATTTAGTAGATGACGACTAATGTGAACTTGAGAATAATATATTTGAAAAAACCTACAAAATTAAATATATAAAAAATTAATAGAATATCTATATATTGAATAATAATACAATTACAATTAAATATAAAAAATTAAGGAGATGACTAACCTGAACTTGAGAATAATAATCTATTCGAAAAAGGCTACAAAATTAAATATGTCAAAAGTTAGTCTAATAGATTGGAAGACTTTTTTTTTAATACAACTGAAATTCATGTAGATAATCTATAAATTTACACAAAGCCAAATTCAAAATCCAACAATTTGTTTGTCCTCTCTCCTCAGAGCATATCAAAAAGAAAAAATAGAATAGGTAACCCTAACTAAAACTATCACTGCTACCACACCAATATATCCATTCTTCTACTTAGGCATGTTCACCATGAATGCAATCGGCCAACCGAATATTCTTAGGCATGATGATAACACTCATGTCATAAATATCACAAAAATTGGTATATTCAAAGAGACCCACTAGGTAAGCCTCAATTTCTTCTTAGAGTTCAAGCACAGTGTGGCTTTGGAAAATGAAATCAGTCTTGAAATCCTATGCAATTTTACGAACCAACTGCTAGATGGGAGCTTGCGAATGAGAAGATCTATGGTCTTTGTGAGATGTTTGGAAGATTTGATAAGAGATACTTGCAACTTGAATGTGTTTTTATTAATCAAATTATATTTGGACTCCACCATTTTATATATGTATATGCATAGAAGAATTTTAATCCATCTAAACATCGATGACCTTATCTCATCACTTATATGAAAGAGATATTGTCAAATTTGATTCATCAACTGAAAACTTAAAAAAGCAATCCTTTATCCAATGAAGATTTTTTAAAAAAAAATATAATGCATCCATATTAGTTAGAGATAAATATGAACAAATATCTTTAAAAACAAAATAAATAATATCAAATGTAATAACCAACAATTAATGAAAATTTTTGAATTTAATTAAAAAACTTAAAATTCTAAGAATTTGCCTCTCGGCCAGAATTGCAATCAAAATTGAGTAATTGTGAATCTCACACTATTATATATATAATAGTATAGATATATAGATAGCACAATTATGTGGCATTCACAATCGTGCAATTTTGACCAAATTCTAAATTCTCAAAATTTTGAGTTTTTTTAATTAAATTAAAAAATTCTCATTAGTTGTTAATTACTCATTTTTATGACTTTATCTAAGAAAATTCAAAATTTATTTAGATAAGTAATGACTTAACTCAAATTCATATGTAATCTATTTTCTTTATTAACTACTAGATAGATTATTAATGATTGGTAAATTCTTTTAATTTTCATTGAGGCATACCAACTAATAAGCTTGCATCTTACTATCTAATAAGATAGCGACCAATCAAATTATAGCACATGATTTAAAATCTTATAGAATAAAAGATTGGGAATTATTTTTTTAGGATTATATATATTGATGGAATAACATAAAATATTTTTAAGTAGTTAAAATTTTCTTCTACTTTGTATACAAAGTTTAGAGAATTTATATACAAATTATTAACCAATAAAGGGGTTGTGAAATTTAATACAAATATAATAAGGAAATACAAATTTTCTAGTGGAAGTTTTAGAGGGAATTCGAAAATTTCCATTGTGAAATGGACTTATTCAAGTGATTTTCTAGCAAAATTCTGAGATATTTTTTTATCCAAAACTTTTCCGGTAGATTTTTGATGGCATATTCCATTAATATTTTATATTTTGAGTTAATATTTTATTTTCTTTGATAAATTTCTAAAATTTGTTGGAAAAATATATTATTCAAATTCTTTAATTCTATAATTTTAAAATTTAGTATTTCATTGTTATTTTTATTTATTAGAATATTTGTATCTAGAACCTTAACATGTATTCATCACGTGAAAGCAATTTTCTTACTTTTTTAATTATAATATAATTCTATAATTATTTATATTTTACGAAAAAATTCACATCTTGTGCCTTAACATGAAATTGTAATATATAAATGTAATATAAAAAAAAATTTAAGTTTTACTTAATACTAATATACCATATTATTTTTTATTCTAATTGATGCAATTTTATATTATTAATTGACTATTTGAAACAATATTTTTTCAAAAATAGTAGTATGTTATTAACTGAATAAAAAATAATATTATATTTGTAAAAACACAATAAACTAATTGTATATTTATAAATTTATTTTACTTAATTTAATTGAATGAATATGTCATGCATAGTACGGGATTCATGCTAGTACTATTATGTATAGCACAATAATGTGGAACTCACAATTGTACAATTCTGATCAAATTCTAAATTTTTTGAATTTTTAATTTTTTACTTAAATTTAAAAATTAATTTTTGATTATTAAATTTGGTATTTATTGCTTTTAAAGATATTCATTTTTTGAATCAAGTTATTAATTTATTTGTTAAATTTAGTAATTTATTTTTTATTTTTTTATTTTTTTTTGTTCATCTAAATTTATAATTTTATAGGATGAGATATGTTCTTTGATTTTAATACCTCTAAAATTTGTTTCACTTTCTGAATATTCATAATGTTAAAAGTATGTCATTTAATTTTTATTTTTTATTCATATATACGTAATTATATATGTATAAGAATGTATCATTTGAATTCTATTTAAAATTTTATATACTAATTCATCAATATATATTCTTAGATCTTTTATGATCTATTTCAAAATATTATGAGATAGTTATTTCAATAGAAAATATACCTATTAATTTTTAAGTTTATAGCACTGAACATTATTTAATCCATCGAACTATATAGCTAATTTTATTTTTTTATTTTTTTTTAAATTTTGGTTTTTTTAAAGGTTAACAACTTCTTTTTGTTATTCACTTTTTTTCTTGCTATTTGCAAAATATAATATAAAGATCCAATTATATTTATACAAAACATTTGAGAATGAACATAAAATTATTTTTCATATTTTATTACATTCTAATTTCATCTTCATATCCTGTCACTAATTCCTATTTAAAATTAATTTTGAGTTTATATTTACTTTATCAATTTACTATAATTTAAACTTTGTAATGTAACTCTTTTCTTCTCTTAATTATTTGATAACAAAGAAATGAGTCAAATTAAAAGGTTTCTATTAACTTAAAGACTAAAATTGATTTTAACTTTATAATTATTTTATAATTTTATATTTTTATTTTTTTTAATTTTTACTATCATAGTTTTGTCTAGGCTTAATTGATTTTTAATCAATAATTAAAACTAAATGAGATTTTTTTAAATTCGTGGCAACTATGTTGTCTAATTCTTTTTATTTAAATTTTTTTTTTATCTTAATGTGTACTCATCGTCTTTTAAGCCCAAAATAACTTAAAGTATTATAATTTTAAGTTTTTGCCAACAACTTTTAAGACATCAATCTTGTGTTCTATATCCTTCTCATATATTTTTATTTTTTAATGCCGCTACCAATTAGTTTTTTGTTCTATAATATTTTCTTCTTTCTAATAAAGTATATAGTCATATTCATATATTTTTATTTTTTGAAGTTTTGAATTTTTTTAAACTTCTTGCTAAAAAATCTTGAAATTTATTTTTCATGACATCATGTATATGAGATGTCTTTATATGTTTTGAACTTTTAAATACTAAATTTTAAAGCTTTAAATTTAGTTTTACTCAACCATTTTCTGAAATAACATTTAATTTTATTAATTACTTGATTATTTTTTACGATATTTTTATTTGTATATTATTTTTTAATTATATTTATAGTTCAATAATAATATTAATATATAATAATTTTAAAGAATTCATACATAGCACGGAGATAGTGTTAGTGTCCAATTTATTGGTCAACTCAGGTGATTTTGCTTTCCAACAGTCAAATAAACTTGACAGAGTGAAACACTAATTTCCAATTGATTGGAAAATTCAGATTTTCACCTTTCATCAATAGTTCAAGAATACTTCGGGCATTTTACTTTTTCGAAGAAATTTATAACTTCCTAAACTTTCATTACTTTAAAAATTCACAATATCAAATCAAAATAGATTCGATTACAATAGAAGGTGTTCAAATTATAAAATTGAATTTCTAAAATAGATTCGATTACAATATTTATTATTTTAACACTATTTAAAAATGTTTAAACCTATGAAATATAAATTGACTTTCTCCTCTGTCTTTCTCTTTCCCCCAACCCCACCCCTCCTTTCTCTTTCATACAAATAACTTTTAAAAAAAAACTTGATTTTTTAGTTCGTAATAATTTTAAGATAAAAATTAAATTATTTTAACATTAATAATTAAAAAATAATATATAATATCAAATCAAAATTATGGGTACGTATATGACACAAGAAAATCGCAGCTTTCCAACCCATAATCCCCCTCTTTCCTCTCTCTTTCACTCTCTTGTTCAATCACTATCTCTCCCCTCTACTCCTCATCCCATTGTGTAGATCTTCCTACTTGTTGCCATCCCCTCCATCTTTTATCTTTCATTAGGGGAAAAATTTATTAGTAATAAAATATTATTTTTAATTACATATTAAATGATAAAAAAATATTTTATAATAATAATTTGATAAATAATAATGGAAAAATATATGTCTAGTGACAACAAAATTGTTCTTAGAAATCATTGATAATATTTTTTTAGTAAATCGTTATTGTCGCTACAAGAAACACCCATTCACTAATGGAAGGTTTGTGACAAATAGAGTTCCATCACAGTTCAAAGATAATTGTGATGAATTTTTGATGGATTATTAATGAATTTAAAAAAAACAAAAATGTATATTAGTTATTATATTTGTTATGGATATAAAGAGTATATATTAATATGAATAGTCCATCGCAAATTCATAACTCTAAGTATGATTCTTTGATCCGTAATGAAAATTTCATCACAAATTAGTTTTGTGATGTTCTTTATTTTTGTCACAAAACTAATTAGTGACAAAGTATATACTAATGGATTTGAGAAATAAGTCCGCCACAAATTTAATAAAATCTATCATTTTGTGATTAATTTATTTCGCAAATCTATTAGTATTTGCTTTGTCACTAATTAATTTTGTGATGAAAAAAAGTGCATCACATAACTACTTTTGTGATAGAATTTCCTATTGGAATAGTACCCCAAAGCTAATTGGATAGACATATAAAAACTACTCCACTTGTGAGACAATCATGACTGACTACTATTTTATTAAATAGCCATGTTCATCTTATACATTTATTTATCATTTGTATTTGGTTGAAGCTCTTAAATCATACAAGAATATGGTACTTGATCACGTATATGATAGTGATCATGAAACAAGTCTCTATGGTCATGATTTTAAATATTCAAAGTCATAGAATCTTATGAGAAATGGTATTTAAGATTCAGATTGACTTCACCAACGATGCATGATCTAAACTATTGGATATTGCCCTATTTCATGGGCAAATCATGTTATACATAGATGCATGTTAGTGGGTATTTCTTAGAGAACAAGTTCGCTGAAGGCCTGTTTAGAGAATCCACTAGCTAGCCATAGTGGCAAGTCAGTATTGATGAATTCTTAAAGCTTACGATAGTGCACATAATTAGTCATTTGACATGGGGATCCGTAATAACTTTGTATTTACGTCCTTATACTTTGACTTTGTCCCGACCATGTAGTGGGCCATCTGGTCTTAGATTGGGCATGAGCTACCTAAGTATAGAGGCTTGTCTTATCCAAGATAGGATCTATCTCCTCATTGATGTGAAGAACAAGTGCATCCCTTATATATTCTCTAATGATCGATTTCAAAAAATTCTCGCACAAGGTAGTATGATAATTTGGATAATGTGTTTTCCAAAGTTGTGGTCATAAAGTGGAATTAAAAATTGAATATAGAGATATAGTTATCAAAGCTATTAGGAAGTTGATCTTACTATAGACCTCTTTCGGGAGATAGGAGACTGAATGACTGTATTTGCATGGTAAGCATAAGCTACAATGGTTCACCTTCAAATAATTCATTAATCTAATGTGTTAGGCTTCATGGGCTTGTTGCTAGACATTGACCATGAAGATTAGGTACTCGTCAATTAATAGAGATTAACTGATAGAGTTATTAATTTAAATAAGTTTAAATTAGTTCAAATATTTTTTATATTCAAAATATCACAAAGAGTTGTGAGGCCATATCTAACGAATTGGTGAACTTATTGGGTCATATACAAAAGCCTAAGCAAACTCTTATTTGATAAGAGGATTTTTCTAAAGAGTTAGAAAATGTAATTGGGGGGGAGGGGGTTGCCTAAGGAAGAGAGATCTAGTTGGTTAATTAAGAATTAGTCACAATGGCTTGACTAATTTAAGTATTAAATTAATCAAATTAATTTAAAGAGTTAAATTAATCCAATTATATTAAGGAGTTAATTTAATTAGGGCCATGTGGTAATTTAACTAGTCAAAGTCAACTTAAAGAGTAGTGTTGATTTAATTAACTTAAGGAGTTAAGTTAAACTAATTAAATTAAAAAGTTAATTTAATTATCTAAGGGATTTAAGTTCTGGAGGGAAAATAAAATGGAGGAGTTCATTTGAACTTTTTCAGTTGGCATTTTTAATTTAGAAATTAAAATCCAATTCCAGCAAGGAGGCACATGTGGGCATGGTGTGAAAGAAGCTTCCAATCACACTATATATACCCCTTAGTGGCTGGCCATGCTTGGCTTAGTTTCCATACTTCCATTTTCACTACACAAGGTGGCAAATCTCATATGTTGAGTACCTACTTCCCAATATTCTCTCTCTTCCCAAAAATCGTCTCTCCCTCCCTCACCCCTCTCTTTCTCATCTTCTCCATTCTATTCTAGCTTAGATTGTGAGGAATTGAGAATTCGTCTAGGTGTGTGGATCACCATTAAAGGCTTCACACTTGGGGGCTTGAGAATTGGAGTTTTATCCATTGTTTGGTGGCCGATTTTGGAGGATCTTTTGATTGATTTTGGGGATATTTTGGGGGTATTTTTGTGAGTAAAATTTCTTGCCACAAGGTGCTTTTGGTGTGGTGAAAAAGATCAAAGAAAAAGAGAGTGTTGATCTTGCTTTGGAAGGGTCCAAGAGGAAGATCTCCTTTGTTACCTTGATTTTTCTTCAATGATAATCTTCTTGATTCCAAATACTAGATTATGACATGATGATTGATCCTTGGTTAAGAGATTGCAAATTAAGTTTGCCTTACTTTTGGTCTTAATTATGGATATTTGCACCTCTCCTTGCTTCAAATGGTATCAAAGTCGTTTTTATGTCTGAATTAGGATTTTTATTGAATTAATTTATGTGATGGATTGATTCTAAATCTCCAAATCCTTGATTCAATTGATGAATTTGAGAATTTGAGATAATGCTTGTGGATCTGTTGTGTTGGATTCAAATATGTAAATATGTGTTTAATTGTTAATTCACACATTAGCATGAGTTTTTTATTCTAATTTTAAGTATGTTAAATGTTGATTTAGTATATCTTTCTATTAAATGATGATGTAGCATTATGTTTATTGCTTTAAGATGTTTTGACAATGTTTGATTCCAATTGGATTTGAGTTTCTTGATGATGCTTGAAGAATTATGATTTCTTCCTTGTCTTTGATCTTTGAAGCATTTTGAGCAATTTAATTTTCAGATTTAAAAGTGTTTACATTTTGTAAATTTTGTCAAAATATGTTTGGAAGGTGTTTGTGGAAGTGTCCATAGTGTTTTGGACGGAAAAAGTGAAAAAAGGTACAAAATGGTGTGCCTAGGCGGCATAGGGTAGATTGCGTGCCCGCTGGCCAGCCATAGGTGCAGCAGCAGGCATGCTGTGAGTGCACCCCCTGCAAACCTTGGCAGCTGGTTAGGTGGGTGCCCCCCTCATGGTGTGCCTTGGCACTGTTTTATGCACATTTGTTATTTTTCACCTCTTTAAATTTTGATAGATAAGTATTTCGTAAGTACTCAAAGACTTGTTTGAACTTTTGCTGGCTTTTAAGATCAAATTCAAGTATGTGCAAAATTTAGTGCATTAATATCATGCTTATTTTTACTTCTAATTAATTGGTTATATGATAAGCTTTTAATTAGTAGAATTGAGTGTTAATTCTTATTGTTTTTCATTAAATTGTTGAATGGATGATGGATGGATGTGGATGATTATTAGCCTTTAATTTGATTTAATTGTTAATTCAATGTTAATTGAATGGATTGTAATTAAATGGGGCTTGCATGCCTCTTGCTTTATTCTTGTAATTGTTATGAGAGTAGTACTCTTGGGAGGTGAGTATTTCCATTTCTTGTAATTGTTGCATGGAGGCCAGAGAGTACAAAATGGAGCCAAGAAGCTTGAAGACCCATGAATGTTTGGAAAATAAATATTCATGTAATAGATATGATTTATTAATTTAATTAAACCCACATAAACCAAGTAGTGCACTTATGGTTCTAAGTGCATTACTTGGTTAAGGCTCATAGTTATCCCATTATTAGGTGCATGCAAGGTTTATTTACTTATTTATACTTTCTTTATCCTATTGATGTATGGTAATGGATTTTAGGATAGAGAACCTAAATAAGTAAAGCTAAAAATTGATGAGATCTTCCAAGCAAGAAAATCCCTTAACTCAGAAAAGTCTAAGTTCCAAAAAAATATTAAGTCAAATTGGATAAAAATGAAACCAAGTTTTAATTAATCCAAGCCTTCTACCAATAGGTAAGTGACATGAGATACTACCCTAATTTTATGTTAGCTTGTGAGTCGTGGGACACATTATTAGAGGAAATTTGTGATTACTACATCAACATAAGATGCACTCTAATTTAAAATTCACTATGGCATTATCTCACAAGTTATGGAATGATCATAGTTGAATTTATAATTAAAGATTGATTGATAGGTCCAATGTAACACCTAATAGTATAGATGTTGCATGAGTCATGGGTCTATATGAAAAGTCAGGCAAAACACATCAAGGATTGCATAGAGATGCAATTGGTAATAGTTACCTACCTTAGGATCATTAGTGGATGTCTCACGAATCAAGGGTTCGCAAATGATGCCTTTAAACCTTGATTCTCACTAAGGAAATATGATTTCCCAAATTCCTAAGATGGTAAGGAATTTTATAAAATCGTGGGAGCAAAATATGCTTGAAAGTCCATAATCATGTTTTTCCATATCAATATTCAATCAAATGCTTATATACTCTTCCTCAAATTTTTAGACTTTTGAAATCTCAATCAATGGCAAAAAACCCACTTAGCGTAATTTTGGAAACCAATAAACTCACCATGCCAAACTTTTGCGATTGGCTAAAAAACCTCAAAATTATTCTTAACTCTAAAAAGAGGATTTATGTCATAACTCAAGGTCCACCAAATGCCCTTGGCAAGGATGCCAACAATGAGGCATGCAAAGTGTTCATGAAATGGATAGAAGACTATATTCAAACCTATTGCCTCATTATAGCATCCACGTCCAATGAACTCCAGAAATCTCATGAGAACATGAAAAGTATTTCTAAGATTCACTTGCACCTATAAGAGTTTTATAAGGTGCAATTAAGGCATGAATGATACATGCTATCTAGAGCTCTTTAAGACTAGAATGATTGAAGGGTGAATGTTCATCACCATAGCTTCAAAATGATCAAATTTATTGAAAAGCTTGCTCAATTAGATGTGGTCATGGACAATGACTTTTTTGGGATTTTATCCTCCAATCATTGCTAAGTTCATTTGACTAATTCATTATGAACTTCAAGATGTCGAAGTAAGAGATTAATGAGTTGGTTAACATATTGGTAACTCCTAAGGCAATAATGGAAAAAGGACAAACTTTTGATGCTTGCATTTTCCTCCAAGTCTAAAGGCCCTTTGGCCAAAAAAAAGGGATGTAAGTAGAAGAAAGGTTCTTCTTCAAAAGGGAAGCAACCATTAAAGCCTTCTAGAGGAGTTAAGAAGAAAAAAGAGGACAAAAAGAATGCTATATGTTTTTATTATGGCGAAATAAACTATTGGAACCACAATTGCAAAACATACCTTGCAACCCTTAGGAAGGGTATGTTGTTTATTGAAGTACACTTAATCATAGATTCTTTCTCATAGGTATTTGATTCCACATGTGGTTCTCACCTTTTTAATTCATTATAGGGGATGCAAGAAGAAGGATGCTTAATGATAGGGATATGATTCTCTGCCACGACAATAGTGCAAAGGTTGAGGCCAAGGTTGATGATGTAATGAAACTATACTTAGAGAACTCTTCTCTTATCTTATATCTAGTTTGCTTTGTACTAGACTTAATAAAGAAAATCATTTCAATTCGTGTCCTAGATTCTGAAAGATATGATTTTTCAATTAGTGATGGGAAATTGAAAGCAATAAAGAAAAGTTCTTTAATTACACGTGGTACTTTAAGTAATGGATTATACATATTGGAGTCTTTATCATCACTTATGCACATTCAAAGCAACAAAAGAAAATTAGATAACTAAGAAGATGCCTATCTTTAGCATGCTAAAGTTGGACACACTTTCAAGAATAGGATGAACAAGATAGAAGCCCTCAAAATATTAAACGTTAGTAGTATAGAGGGTATTCCTACTTGTGAATCTTGTTTAAACGGAAAAATGACCAAGACTCCTTTTGTAGGACAAACTAAGCAAGCCATAGGTCCTTTGGATTTGATCCATATGGATGTATATGGGCCACTAAGAGTTAGCGCAAGAGAAGATTATTCTTACTTCATAATCTTTACCAACGATTATACACAGCTCAGACATATGAATCTTATAAAGTACAAATTCGAAGCCTTTGAAATGTTCAAAGACTATAGGAATGAAGTGAAAAAATAACTAGGACTTAATATTAAAACTTTTCAATCAAATTGAGGAGAGGAATACTTAAGTATCAAATTCTTAGGTTATCTAAAAGAGAATGAGATTCTCTCATAATGAACTTCTCCCAACACGCCCTAACATAATGAAGTAGTTGAAAGGATAAATCACACCTTGTTAGACATGGTGCATTCCATGATGAGCTTCACCAATGTGCCTATCACCTTTTAAGGATTCACTTTAGAATCAGTAGCAAAGATACCACATATAATACCTTCAAATCAATGCCAAAGATGCCACATGAAATGTGGTATGGCAAAGCATTCTCTTACTCTTATTTGAGAGTTTAGAGGTCTCCTGCATTTGTTTAGAAATTAGTGAGAGACAAGTTGGATGTGAGATCTACTTTGTGAAAATTTTTGGGATATCGAAAAGAGTCTTCAGGCTATAACTTCTATGATCCTTTGAAATGAAAGGTATTTGTTTTGAAGAATGCCACCTTTATAGAAAAGGAGTTTCTATTAGATAAAAAAGACATTGTTGTTGAACTTGATGAAGTTCAAGATGATCGTAGAACACTGCAAGCAATAGAAACAAAAGAGTATCCTAAGCACAGTACACAACTTCCTAGAAAGTTAAACCATATTAAAAAGCAACCCAAAAGATTTGGATTCCTTCATGAAAATAGGTCAAATGGATAATGATCTAAGGACCTATGAGGAAGCCAAGTTAGACATAGATTCGGGTTATTAGTTTAAAGCTATGAAGTTCAAAATGGACTCCATGTACTCCAAGAAGGTATAAACTTTTGTAGATCCACCTGAGGGCATAGTACCCATTGGTTGCAAATGGATCTATAAGCAAAAGGTTGGAGTTAATGGAGAAGTTACCACTTTTAAGGTTAGACTTGTGGCAAAATGTTATACCTAAAGACTCGATATTAACTTCAAGGATACCTTTTTGCCAATAGCTATACCTAAGTCAATTAGGATTATGCTTGCCATAATTGCTTATTACAACTATTGAATTTGGCAAATGGATGTAAAGACCACTCTTTTCAATGGAATCATTGATAAGAAAATCTATATAGAGCAATCGCAAGGTTTTACATCAAAAGAAAAGTGAGCAAAAGATTTGCAAGCTCCAAAGGTCCACATATAGATTGAAGCAAGCATCCTGAAGTTGGAATATACATTTTGATAAGACAGTCAAATCATTTAACTTTATAAAAAGCGTATATGAGCTTTGTGTATATAAAAAGACTAGTGGGAGTTTAATTCAGTATATTGTGCTTTATGCTAATGACATTCTTTTCATTAGAAATGAGATAGAAGTATTAGAGTATACTAAAGTATGGTCATCCTTACAATTCTCCATGAAGGATTTAGGAAAAGCATTTTACATATTGGGAATATGCATCTATAGAAATAGATCAAGGAGGATTCTAGGGCTTTCCCAAACATTATACATTGACAAGATACTAAAGAGATTTAGTACACAAAAATCTAAGAAAGGATTTTTTCCCATAGGACATCATCTTTATTTCCATAAGTCTATGGCCATCAAGATCAAGGATGAGAGAAAAAGAATGCCCCACACACCTTATGCATCTACTCTAAGGAGCATAACATATACCGTTCAATGTATGACACCTAATGTAGCACATGCTCTAAGCAACATGAGCTGTTACCAATCTGACCCTAGTGAAAGTCACAGAAACATTGTAAAAGCAATCCTTAAGTGTTTAAGAATAACTAAGGACTTGTTTTTGTTGTACAACAATGGACAATTGAAACTTGAAGAATTTTTGGATTCTAGTTTCCAATCTGATGAAGATGACCTTAAATCCACCTTAGAATTTATATTTTGTTTCAATGGCAGTGTGGTGAGTTGGAAAAGTTCCAAATAAGACACTACAACTGATTCCACCACTGAGGCAAAATATTTTATGACTTTGGAGATTGCAAAAGAAGGTGTTTAGGAGAAAAACTTCATCCAAGAGTTGGATATAGTGCTTAGCATTATAGAGCTAGTAGTTGTCTTTCAGGACAACAATGGAGCCATTGCACAAGCAAAGAAACCAAGATCTCATCAGCGATCTAAGCACATTTTGAGGTATTATAATTTGACCTGTAAAATCATCAACAAAGGCGATGTTCGAGTGGAAAGGGTAGCCTCTGAAGAGAATAAAATAGATTCACTAACTAAACCCCTATAGCGAAAAGTTTTTGAAAGACATCATGAGAAGATGGGCGTAAAGGATATAGGAATTTAGCTTAGAGCAAGTGGAGAATATTAGAATAGTACCCTACAACCAATTGGATTGGCATGTAAACACTACTCAACTTGTGAGACAATCTTAATTGAATGATATTTTATTATATGGCCATATTCATCTTATGCACTTTATTCTTCACTTGTTTTTGGTTGAAGCCTTTAATCATACAAGACTATAGGACTTGATCACATATATGATGGTGATCATGAAACAAGCCTCTATAGTCATATTTTAAATATTTCAAGTCATAGAATCTTATGAGAATCCATCTTTGTATAGGCTTGCACTAACGATGCATGACCTAAAGGATTGGATATTACCCTATTTCATGGGCAAATCATGTTAGATATGGATGCATGTTAGTGGGTGCTTGTTAGAGAACAAATTCACTAAAGGCCCACTTAGAGAATCCACTAGATAGTTGTAGTGGCAAGTCGATAGTTATGAATTCTCAAAGCTAACGATAGTGCATATAATTAGTCATTTGACTTGAGAATTCATAGTAACAGTGTATTTAGGTCCTTATGCTTTGACTTTGTCCTGACCATGTAGTGAGTTATTTGAGGCTTAGATTGGAGATGAGCTACCTAAGTATGGAGGTTTGTTAGATCCAAAATAGGATCCATTTCCTCACTGTTGTCAAGAACGAGTGCATATCCTGTGTATTCTATAATGGTTGATTCCAAGAAATCCTTACACAAGGTAAAATGATAATTTGGAAAATATGTTTTTCAAAGTTGTGGTCATAAAGTGGAATCGAATATTGAATGTAGAGACATAGTTATCAAGGTTATCAAAGCTAACCAATATCTTACCCTAAGTCTCTTTTGGGTGATGGGAGACAGAAGGACAGTATTTGCATGGTAAGCTAAGCTATAATAATTTACTTCGAATAACTCATTCATCCAAATCATTAGGCTACATGGGCTTGTTACTAGACATTGGCCATGGAGATTAGGTACTCTTCAATTAATGGAAATTAATTGAGAGAATTATTAGTTTAAATAAGTTTAAACAAATTTGAATATTTTTAATATTCAAAATATTACAAAGAGTTGTGAGCCTATGTCTAATGAATTGGTGAACTTAATAGGTTACACACAAAAGCTTAATAATACTCTTATCTGATATGAGGGTTTTTCTAAAGAGTTAGAATATGTAATTGGGAGATTTTTGCCTAAGGAAGAGAGATCTAGTTGACTAATTAAGAATTAGTCATAATAGCTTGATTAAGTGTTAAGTTAATCAAATTAATTTAAAAAGTTAAGTTAATCCAACTAAATTGAGGAGTCAATTTAATTGGCGCCATATGGTAATTTAATTAGTCAAAGTCAACTTAAAGAGTTAAGTTGATTTAATTAACTTAAGCTGATTAAATTAAAGAGTTAATTTGATTAGCTAGGGAATTTAAGTTTTGGAGGGAAAATAAAATGGAGAAGTCCATTTAAACTCGTTGAGTTGGCTTTTTTAATTTAAAAATTAAAATCCAATTGAAGCTAGAATTGAATCTAGCTAGGAGGTACATGTGGGCATGGTATGAAGGAAGCTTCCTAGAGCTTCCAATCACACTATATATACACCTTAGTGGCTAGCCCTACTAAGCTTAATTTCCATACTTCTATTTTCCCTCCACAAGGTGGCAAATCTCATGTGTTGAGTAACTATCTCCTAATATTCTCTACTTTCTTCTCTTCCCAAAAATTGCCTCCCCCTCCCTCGTCATCTTCTTCCTCTATTCTATTCTAACTTAGATTGTAAGGAATTGAGTGTTTTTCTAGACATGTGGATCATTATTAGATGCTTCAGACTTATGGAGCTAAGAATTGGAGTTTGATCCATTGTCTAGTGGTTGATTTTGAAGGGTCGTTTGGATTGATTTTGAGGCTATTTTTCCTCCAGATACTCGACTGTTTTGAGGCTGTTTTGGAGATCGTTTGGTGAGCAAAAGTTCCTACCACAAAGTGCTTTTCGTGTGGTAACGAAGATGCAAGAAGAGGAGAATGTTGATATTGTTTTGGAAGTATCCAAGAGGAAGATCTCCTTTGTTTCCTTGATTTTTCTTCAAAGATAATCTTCTTACTTCCAAATCCAAGTTTATGACATGATGATTGTTTTTTCTGAAGCATCCACTAACATGCATCCATAGCTAATATAGATTGCCCATAAAATGGGGCAATATCCAACCACTTGGAATATATATCGTTAGTGTAAGTTTATCCGAATTTTCTCATAAGATTTTATGACTTGGAATACTTTAATATCATGACCATAGAGACTTGTTTCATGATCACCATCATAGGCGTGATCAAGTCCCATAGTCTACTATAATTTAAGGGCGTCAACCAAATACAAGTGAAGTACAAAAAGCATAAGATAAAGATGGTCCTTTGATAAGAATATCATTCAATCAAAATTGTATCACAAGAGGAGTAGTTTTACATGCCAATCTAATTGGCTTGTGGGGAACTATTCCAACAATTTTCCACTTGCCCTAATGCTAATTCCCTATAGTATTATGGTCCATCTTCTCATGATGTTTTTAAAAGATCTTTCGCTTTAGGGGTTTTGTCAATAGATCTATTATATTCTCTTCTGAGGCTATCCTCTCTACTTTGATATCGCTTCTATCAATGATCCTATGGGTTAGATGACAATGCCTCCAAATATGCTTGGATTACTAATGAGATCTTAGCTCATTTGTGTTTTGCTTATGTAATGGCTCCATTATTGTCACAAAAGACAACAACCAACTCTGCAATGCTAGGCACTACATTTAACTATTGGATAAAATTTTCATCCAAATACTTTCTTTTGTAATTTCCAAAGAGGCCTTAGTGTATTTTTTGGAACTCTTCCAACTTACCATACTACCATTGAGGTAAAATATAAATCTTGAGGAAGATTTAAGGTCATCTTCATCAAATTGGAAACTAGAATCTGAAAACCCTTCAAGTTTCAATTCTCTATTACCATAAACTAAAAATAAATGTTTAGTTCTTCTCAACTACTTTAGGATTGCTTTTATGGTCCCCCAATAACTCTCACCTTGGTTGGATTGAAAGTAGCTTGTAACATTTAAAGTGCATGCTACATCCAGTCAAGTATATTGAATGGCATACATTATGTTCCTAATCATGGATGTATAAGGTATGTAAGATATTCTTTTTCTCTCGTCTTAAGTCTTACGGGATATAGACTTGGAGAGATGAAGACTATATCCCATGGGGAGGAATTCTTTCTTGGATTCTTCCACATTAAATCTCTTTAATATCTTGTCAATGTACCCAGTTTGGGAAAACCCTAACATCCATTTGATCTATGTCTATAGATCCGTATTCCTAATATGAAGGATGCTTCTCCCAAATCTTTTATGGGGAATTACGAAGATAACCATGCTTTAGTAAACGCTAACCTTTCTTTCTTATTCTAAATGAGAAGAATATTATTGACATAAAAAACAATAAACTCTATCAAACTCTCACTAGCCTTTTTATACACACAAATCTCATACATATTTTTGATAAAGCCAAATGATTTTACTGTCTTGTCAAAATGTATGTTCTAACTTCAGAATGCTCACTTCAGTCTATAGATGGACCTTTGGAGTTTGCAAACCTTTAGCTCAGTTCTTTTGGATGTAAAATCCTGTGGTTGCTTTTAATAGATTTCTTCTTCAATATTTCCATTGAGAAAAGCAATCTTTACATTCATTTGCCATATCTCATAGCCACAGTAAGCGACAATAGCAAATGACATCCTAATGGACTTAGGCATAGTGACCAATGAAAAGGTTTCCTCAAAGTTAATGCTGGGTCGTTGAGTATAACCTTTTACAACTAATCTAACCTTAAAAGTTGTCACCTCTTCATTGACTCCTAGCTTTCACTTATAGATCCATTTGCAACTAACAGATACTATAGCCTCTAGTAGATCTACCAAAGTCCATACTGTGTTGAAGTACATGAAATCCATTTTGGATTTCATGGCCTCAAGCCAATGTTCCGAATCTATGTCCAACATAGTTTTCTCATAGGTTTTCAAATCACTACCCCTTTGCCCTATTTCATAAAGAAATCTGAACCTTTTGGGTTACTTCTTGATTCGGTCTGATCTTCTAAAATGTTGTGTGCTAGGCTCAGGATGCTTTATTGTTTCTATCGCTTATAGGATGATATGATCATATTAAACTTCATCAAGTTCAACAATATTGTCATTTTTATCTAATAGAAACTCTTTTTCCAAAATAGTGGCGTTACTTGCAACAAACACCTTTTGTTAAGAGGGATAATAGAAATAATACCCTAAAGACTCTTTTAGGTGTCCCACAAATTTGCACAAAGTAGATCTCACATCCAACTTGTCTCCCACTAATCTATGATGTATGTGGGAGATCCCCAAACTTTTAAATAAAAGTAAAGGGTGCTTTGCCATACCACATCTTATGTGGTATCTTTGGCACTAACTTTGAGGGTATTATATTTAGTTGCTCATTGTCGTCTCAAGGGCATATCCCTAAAAAGATATAGGCACATCGATAAAGCTCATTATAGAATGTACCATGTCCAGTAAGGTATAATTTCTCTTTTTGTCTACTCCATTATGTTGGGGTATACCTGATGGAGTTCATTGTGAGAGAATTCCATTCTGTTTTAGATAATCCAAGAAATCGATACTAAAGTACTCCCCTCCTTGATCCGATCAAAGAGCTTTAATACTAAGTCCTTGTTGCTTTTTTACTTCATTCCTATAATCTTTTCAAAAGTTTCAAACTTGTACTTCAGAAGGTATATATGTCCCAACCAAGTATGATCATTGGTGATGGTAATGAAGTAAGAACATCTTCCTCTTGCACTAACTCTCAGTAGTCCACGAATGTCCAAATGGATCAAATCCAAAGAACTTGTGGTTCACTTCATTTGTCCCACAAAAGGAGCTTTGGTCATTTTTTCATTTAAAAACTATATTCGCAAGTAGGAAGATCCCTAATGCCACTAACACTTAGTGCTTTGAGGACTTTTCTCTTGTTCACCCTATTCTTGGAAATATGTCCAACTCTTACATCACATAAAATGGCACTTTCTTGGTTATCTAATTTTCTCTTACTTTGTTGAATGTGCATAAGTAATGGTTGGAAATCCAAAATGTATAATCCACTACTAAATGTACCCATTACAACTAGAAAACATTCTTTACTACTTTTAATTTCCCATTTGATATTAAAAAATTTAATCCCTGATTATCCATAATGGAAATTAATTTAATATTCTTCACAAGAGTTGGTACATAGTCACAAGGATCTAATACAATCAAGGAGTTCCCTAAGTCTAACTTTATAACGCTTTCAACTTTGGTCACAACTTTTGCTCTCTTGCCATGGCATAGGATTAAATCCTCATCACTTAAACTCTTTCTTCTTTCTATCCTTTGTAATGAATTACAAAGGTAAGAACCACGTGCAATATCAAATATCCATTAAAAAGAATTAGTAGTTAAGTGCACTCTAATAAAGTACTACCCTTCCTAAGGGTACAAGATATTCCTTGCAATTTCACTTCTAATAGCCTATCTCACCACAATAGAAACCAGTGGCATCTTTCTTATCCTCTTTTTTCTTCTTGACCCCTCAGTTGATTTTAATGCTCCCTTTCCATTCGAAGAAAAACTCTTCTTATTCTTACCTCCTTTTTTTCCCTTTAGCCTTTAGATTTAGAGGAAGAAGTAGGCATTAACGGTTTATCCTTTTTCATAGTTGAATCAACGGTCACCAACATGTTGACCAATTATTGTGACTTTTTGTTTACACATATTAAAGTTCATCACAAATTGATCAAAAGAGCTATGCAAAGATTGAAGGATAAAATCTACATAGAGGTCGTTGTGCATAACTATTTTCAAAGTAACAAGTTTTTCAATAAGTCCAATCATCTTAAGCCCATGATCATGGACACTTGACCCTTCCATCATCCTAGTCCGAAATAGCTCCTCAGAGTACATATACCTCTCATATCTTGTTCGTATACCATATAACTCTTATAGGTGTAAATGTATCTTGAAAACACTCTTCATATGCTCATGAAACTTTTGAAGTTCATTGGACATGGCGGCCATTATGAGATAATAGATTTAGAGCTCATCCTCAACCCATTTAGTGATGATTTCATGTGCCTCTTGATTAGCATACTCATCTACAGTGTCGGGTGAACTTTGTGTTAGGACATATGTCCATTTCTTAGAGTCAAAAATGATTTTGAGGTTTCAAAGCCAATTATGCTAGTTTAGCCTAATTAGTTTATTAGATTCCAATATGATGCTTCATGGATTCTTAGCCATGTTTGAGATTTCATAAATCTACAAGGGTGAAAAAGAGAATATAAGCATATGATTGAATTTGATATCATAAACCATGTTTAGGACTTTCAAGCATGTTTTTCTCCAACTATTTTATCAAATTCTTCACCCCTTTCAGGAATTTAGGAAATCATATTTTTTAGTGAGAATCAAGGTCCAAAGGCATCATTTGTAGGCCCACAACTCGTGAGACATCCACAAATAATCATAAGGTAAGCAACTTTTACTAATTATATCTCTATGCAACCTTTGATGTGTTTTGCCTCACTTTTCATGTAAACCCACGACTAGTGTGACCTCTACACTACTAGGTGTTAAGTCATACCTACCAATCAATCTTTAATTATAAAATATGCTATGTCATTCTAGAACTCATGAGACAATGTTATAATAAGTTTTAAACTAAAGTGCATCATATGCTGAGAAGTGAGCGTAACTTTCTTCTAATAAAATGTCCTATCACTCGTGAGCCAACATTAAATTAAGGTAGCATTTAATGTCAACTTCCATTGGTAGAGGGCCTAAATTAATTAAAACTCCTTTTAATTTGTATCCAACTTAAGCTCCTATAAGTTGAGGGTTTTTCTTGCTTTGAAAGATCTCATCAATTTTGTCTTCTGTTATTTAGGTTCTCTATATCCTAACCATGTATCTCATGCATCAATAGGATAAAGAAAAGCATAAATAAGTAAACGCGCCTAGTATACTCCTAAGGTAGGATGACCATGAACCTTAACTAAGTAGTGCACTTAAAGCCATAGGTGTACTACATAGTTGATTTTAAGTGAATTAATTAAATCCTATCAATTACATAAATGTATCTCATACATTAATGGGACTTCAAGCTTCCTTGATCCTCTTGACCTCCTTTGTCAATTTGCAACATTTGCAAGAGAAAGGAAATCCACACTCCTAAAGTTCTACTCTCATAGCATTTATAAGGTAGAAAATCAAGAGGCATTCAAACCCCTATTTAATACAATTTTTTTCAAACAACTTTGAAACAAATAAAATCAATGTAACGGCTCAAGTTCATCCCCATTCATTTATCATCTATTCAACAATTAAATAAACAATAAACAAGGATTGACTTTCAATTTCATCAATTAAATGCTTATCTCATAAACAATTAATCAATAGGAAAAATAAGCATAGCTCTTTATATATTTCATTTTTGCGCCTAATTGAAGATTAATTTGAACTTGACTTGAAAGCAAGCAAAAATGTCCAACATTATTTTAAATCACTTACACAACTATTATGCATGAAAACAGTGTGAAATCAGCTTAAAAGGAAGATCAAAATTGCACCAAAAAAGCCAAGAAATGCCTTCTAGCCACTCACTGGTAGGCAACTGCTCCTAGTATGCGCCCAGCTATGTGGCAGGTGCACTGTTGCATGACTATTGTTACTATAACGCTGGTAGCCCTATTGGTTTGTGCTCGTGTGCATTTTGAGCTCATTGTGTGCTATTTTACGTTCTAAACACCATGGAAACCTCCATGACTAAATTCTACACACATTTTAACAAATTTCTAGAATATAAACACTTTAAAACTGAGAAATCAAAGTGCTCAAACATCCTTCAAAAATCAAGTCTAAATAAGAATCAACATTCTTCAAAAATCTCCAATTATCTCCAATCCAATTGGAGTCAAAAATAGCCAAAAAAATTTAAAGCTATAATTAAAATTCTATATCAATATATAACAATGATAAATCAACATTTAACATCATAAGATTAGAATCAAGATCATGCCACCATATGAAATAACACTTAAATACATATTGACATATTTTAATTAAACACATAAAAAGCCACATACAAGATCATCCAAACACTCAAATTCATCAATTGAGTCAAGTGTTAGGAGATTTAGAATCAATTTATCATAGGAATCAATTCACTAAATTCCAAATTTAGACATGAAAATGGCTCCGATACCATTTGAAAGATAGAGATAGATTGGGATCCAAATATTAAGCACAAAATGGAAAAAAATAAAATCAATCATCTCATCCCAAGGGTCATAATCATGCACTGCAAAAGAATTTGAAGGCAAAAGATTTACCTTTGTGAACTGTAACAAAGGATTTGGCTTGATCACTCCAAAGACTTATTTATTGGATAATCTACAAGCTCCAACAATTGGATCGATTGCTCCCCTTCCAATGCTCCAAAAATTAGAAAATTTAGTACACCAAATAACCTCTAGAACAGGAGATTTTTGACTAAAAATCACTAGAAAGTTAGCTTATAGATCGCCCAATCAATCCACAGAAATCAGCCACAAAATGGTTCACCAATGAACTTCTAAATTCCCTAAGTGTAGAACCTCTAATGTAAAGTCCACACACCCAGGATAAGGTCTCAATAAACCTCACTTTTTCTAGATAAAGAGAGGAAGATGGTGATGATAAGAGTGGCATTTTTGGAGCAGAGAGAGAGGAGAGAATTATTGGTGTGATTATTCAACACATGAATTATAACACTTTTGGAAGGAAATTGTGAGGAATGCCAACTAGCTCAAGATGGCCGGCCACGTATCATATATATAGAAGGTGATGGAAGCTGTTGGATGCTTCTATCACACACTCCATGTATGTTTACCAACTTGCCAACTTGTGCATGCATTTGCATTTAATTAACATTTTGCATTTCATCTCATGAAATGAAATACTAATTAACTTAAATTCAATTGAGCTCTTTCCTTTGATTTTCCTCCAAAACTAAAATTCTCAATTTAATTAAATTAACTATTTAATTTCATTAATTTAACTTAACTCCTTAAGTTAATTAAAGTTAACTTAATTCCTTATGCTAGCTTGATTAACTAATTGTCATTTGGCACTAATTAAATTAACTCCCTAATTTAATTGGCCTAATTTAACCCATTAAATTATTTTGATTAATTTAACACTTGAATTAATCAAACCAAAAATGAATAGTCAATCGTTTTCTCTCCCAAAACTGCCTAGTCATGAATTTTCTAATTTCTTAGAAAATTTCTCTTATCAAATTAGAGTTCCCTTAGGGTTTTGTGTGTGACCCATTAGATTCATCTATTCATTGGACATAGGATCACAACTCATTGTAATATTTTAAATATTGAAAGATTCGCATTAGTTTAAACTCCTTTAAACTAACAACTCTTTCAATTAATTTCTATTAATTGAAGAGTACCCAATTTTCATGATTAATGTCTAGTAATAAGACCATAGAGCCCAACTAATTGGATGAATGAATCATATCATGATGAGCCATTATAGCTTACACTTTTCATGCAAATACAATCCTTTCATCTCCTATCTCTCAAATGAAGCCTAGGGCAAACTATTTGTCAGCTCTTTAATAGCCTCAATAACTATATCTCTACATCCAATATTCAATTTTCCTTTATGATCTCAACTTTGAAAAACACCTTTTGCAAATTGTCATACTACCTTGGCAAGGATTTCTTGGAATTAATCATTATAAAATACATAGGAGATGCACTTGTTCTTCACAACAATAAGGAAATGGATTCCATCTTTAATCTCACAAACCTCCATGTTTTAAGTAGCTTGTGCTCAATGTCAACCCCATATGACCTGCTATGTGGTCAAGGAAAAATCAAAGCATAAGGAACTAAACACAAGATTACTATAGATCCTCAAATCCAAGGACTAATTATATATACTATTGTAAGTTTGAGAACTTGCCACTAGTGGCGTGCTACTGTGGCTATCTAGTGGATTCTCTAGTATGCCTTCAGTGAACTTGGTCTCTAATAAACACTCACTAACATACATCCATGTTTAACATAGATTGCCCATGAAATAAGGTAATATCTAACCCCTTCGAATATGCATTGTTAGTGACAGTCTATCCAAATTTTAGATGACCTATTCATAAGATTCTATGACTTGGAATATTTTTAAATCATGACCACATAGACTTATTTCATGATCACCATCATATGCGTGATCAAGTCTCATAGTCTAGTATGATTTAAGGGCTTCTACCAAATGCAAGTGAAGTATAAAAAGCATAAGATGAAGACAACCATTTAATAAGAATATCATTCAATCAGGATTGTATCACAAGAGGAGTATTTTTATTTGCCAATCTAATTAGCTTGTAGGGCATTATTCCAACATTTCCTCACTTAACCTCTTTATTTGTACACACCTTAGAGGCTTCTTACTCCACCCACAAGACTTTCTCTAAGACTATTTGTAGGGCATAGGGGTCTATCGTATTTGAGATCTTTATCCTTTAACAAATTTCTTGTTCATATGCCCTTATTGTCTTAGTGCCTATAGGGCGCACCGAATCAATCTACTAAACCTAGCTTCATGCTACCACATTGTCATCTCCTCTTAGGTTAGACCTTTAAACTCTTGTCTCCAAGCATCCCTCACTTTTTGTAGTATGAATCTATTCATAAATTGTGGTACAAAGATTTTCTATGTATGAGGTATTTTCTTATATTTCCATCGTTGACTTACCAAGGTCCACCATTGATTAGAAACTCCTTCCAACAATAGATGGCAAATACCAAAGTATAAAATTTATTTTTTTGAAGTTCATTTCGATTCAATTGAAACAAGACAGGGAATTTGAGTACCATTCAAAGGAAATAAAGTACAAACAAATAAAAAACAAAGTATAAAATTTATTTCTTTGAAGTTCACTTCGATTCAACTGAAACAATGTAGGAAATTTTAGTACCATTCAAAGGAAATGAAGTACAAACCAAGAAAAAATGAAGTATAAAATGTGTTTGGCTGAAGTACAATTTAGTTCAATTGAAAATGCCTAGTAAATTTTAGTACAGTTTGAAAGAAATGAAGTACAGACCCTGAACTAATGAAGTTTAAAATATGTTTTGCTAAAGTACACCTCGATTCCAATGACAATTTTAGTACGATTTGATAAAATTGAAGTAAAAACCAACAAAAAGAGAAAGTATAAAATTTGTTTCTTTGAAATTCACTTCAATTCAATTGAAACGATGTAGGGAATTTAAGTACCATTCAAAGGAAATAAAGTACAAACAAATGAAAAATAAAGTATGAAATTTATTTCTTTGAAATTCACTTTGATTCAATTGAAATGAGGAAGGGAATTTGAGTACCGTTCAAAGAAAATGAAGTACAAACCAACAAAAAATAAAGTATAAAATTTATCTCTTTGAAGTTCACTTCGATTCAATTGAAACGAGGTAGGGAATTTGAGTGCCATTCAAAGGAAATGAAGTACAAACCTAGAAAAAACAAAGTATAAAATGTGTTTGGCTGAAGTACAATTCAATTCAATTGAAAGTACCAAGTGAATTTGAGTACAATTTAACAAAAATGAAGTACAAACCCTGAACTAACAAAGTATAAAATGTGTTTCACTAAAGTACACCTCAATTCCAATGACAATTGCATTAATGAGTTCATCATCATTTGGCTGGAATAGATTCATATCATATGTAGGAACAGGGTTTATCACTACTTGGTATGCTTGTTGATACATCCCAACTCGATATTGTTGATCAGTGAAGTTATACAGTGAAAGTAACCTTGATTCGATTCAAGCACAAGTATGTTTGCATGGTATTTTATCAATCTGCCACACTTTACACGAACAAACCTTGCCATGTAAATCTTACTCAATCACCTCAAAGCTCTAACCACTAGACATGACAACTTTTAAGTTGCGAGAATGCATATGATCAATTGCCAACTTCTTCTCTTACTTGGGACATATTTGACCAACCATCTTATCATACTCTTCTCGTTGATCATGTGTCATAACCATTATTTGCATGCATATGTGATCAACCATGGCTACAACTGGTATAAATTAAGTTGCTCTAGCCTAATTATTACAACATTCTACTTGATTATTATTTATTATCCTCCATCGATCTCCACTAAATAAGGAATTTGCCTAACATGATGGGTCAAACTGCATAATAAAGTCTCTAGCAAGTGTCAACAACTCCATGATGCTATTTATATGTTGTGTATAGTTTTGCCTTTTAGACGCATATGCGGCTTTCATAAAAATAGAGCACCAATGTTTCTTATTATGTAGAGGGTACTTCCTTAATACCTAAATTTAAAATAATAGAACAGTAATGTGTTGTTATTAATTAGAGTTTATTTCACATAATTATTTCACAAACAAAGATAAAGGACACTTACTTATTTCTCAAAGTTATCTACTAAATATCTCAAGCTACCAGAAAATATCATAGGGATGGCCTTAAGAAGACCTGGATGTCAATTGGAGAAGAAAGTGAACCTTGATAAGCTAGACAGATATTAAGAATCTAAGAAACTTCTTAACTTGAAGCAGAACTACTCTCAATTAATATCATTTTCAGAGTCACCAACTACATACGCTGGTGTGAATAAGTCATCATTAGCATCCTTATTGACAGCACTGAGTAAGCATCATTTGTATTTATTTTTAATATGGGTGTCGTCTAAAAATATCAATGGCCTACATCCCTTAAGAAAACCAATAAGGCAAGCACTGGAACATATAAATAGCTGACAAAATTTTTGACTAATTGAGTCAATCTCATAGTCTGCAATACTTCCAGGGTTTGTTCTTTTCACAATGTCACAATACCACCTCAACTTATCATAAGATCCCTTCTCAGTACCATGGATGTCTTGCATAGCTAATTCTTTACCCATCCATGCTTTATGGTACCTAAGTTCCATACCGTATTCTATATGGACATCTTTCAATACGGTGGAGGGCTGATAACATAGCTCTGATCTTAATTTATCCTTTACAATGTTAGCAACCAAAGTAGAATCAGCTTTAGGATATCCCTTTGTTCGAAGATTAACCTCACCACATGTGTGCTCTAGATTGTATTTTTGAATGCTAAATAATTTATCAGCCTCATGCCTTGATGCATGAATTCTCCATTTGCAATTTTCATTACTGCAAATGGTTATGATTTTTTTCCTATCATTTTTCTTGTATTTAAATGATCGCAAAGTAGACACCACATAATTTTTAAGCATAATTCTGAACTCCTGAGCATTCTTGAATGTCTAACCCTCCCCATATATGTAATTCCTCCATGCATCAATTGAGTAGCTAGTTAAAGCTAATTCATTATGCGATGCATTGGTCGAACCAATTTCCTCCTCGACTGCATCCCTTGAGGTTGCCAAATGAAGTATAATTTCATAAAAAACAAGTACAATTTTAATAAATTGAAGTATAATTTTAGAACATTTAAAGTATAAAACCCTAGCAATTGCTGTACAATTTTTGATAATCCATTAGTAGAACACTTGAAGTATAAAACTTAAATAATAGAGTACAATTTTATGTGAATTGAAGTACTATTTTAGATAACTAAAGTATAAGATAAAATACAATTTTGAATAGTTTAAAAGTATAAAATCCTGGCAACTGTATTACAGTTTTGGATAATCAATAAATAGAACATATAAGATATAGAACTTCAATGAATAAAGTATAATTGTAGGTAAAATAAAGTATAAATGAAGTATAATTTCAGAAAAAAAGTAAAATTTTAAATAAAGTTTGGATAATCAATAAATAGAACACTTGAAGTATAGAACTTCAATGAATAGAGTACATGTTTAGATAAAATGAAGTATAATTTCAAAAGGAAAAAAAAAGCACAATTTTAGATAAAGTGAAATGTAATAAATTCAGCTAATTGAAGTACAGGTTTAGATATAATAAAGTACAATT
>JACGDI010005670.1:801849-865167 GCA_014898725.1 Jacaranda copaia
CATGTTTAGGTAAAATGAAGTATAATTTCAGCAAAAAGAAGTAAAATTTTAACAATGTAAAATATAATTTTTGAACATTTGAAGTACAAAACCCTAGCAACTGCAGTATAATATTTAATAATCCATTAGTAGAACACTTCAAGTATAAAACTTAAATTATAGAGTACAATTTTATGTGAAATGAAGTATAATTTTAGATAACTGGACTACAAATTTGTATAAAGTGAAGTAGTTTAAGTATAAAATTTTAGCAACTATAGTACAGTTTGGGATAATCATTAAATAGAATACTTGAAGCATAGAAAATCAATGAATAGAGTATAGGTTTAGGTAAAATGAAGTATAAAATAAATTATAATTTCATAAAACAATGAAGTACAATTTCAGATAAAGTGAAGTATAATTTCCAATTTCTAAAGTATAAAACTCCAGAAATGACGGTACAATTTTTTATAACCGTTTAGTTGAATACTTGAAGTATAAAACTTAAACAATGGTGTACAGTTTTTGTCAAATGAAATACAATTTTATTTGCAATGAAGTATAATATTGAACTCTTTAAAGTAGATAAAGATTTTCATATAAACGGTGCACAATTTTAGAACTCTTGATGTACAAAACTTTACAAACTACAGTACAGTTTAGATTTTATGGAAGTATTACCTTAAAACATCACAGCTCTTCTTGGCACTACTGCTTGATTCATCCTTTCAGTTTATCAGGATGTTAACAATGTTTATCTTTAATATCAAATACAGTAAGACCATATTCAAAATATCTTTGTCATTAGTTAATGTCACGTATAATCTTTGATGTGGAGCTATGTATCGCAAATTGAAGAGCTCGGCATTGATTTCACTCCATTTTCTTGTGAGATTAATGTACTTGTCTATTAAAGTTATAGTATTCTTAATTGACATTATATAGAGCTAGTCTTTATAGCGGCAACTCCCCAACAATTGATTAAACACTTTAGCTTCACTACTGGTTGACAATGTCAGAAAAATACAAGAAACTTAGAAGCAACTGAGATGCAACTAAGAAGAAGAAGAAACCCAAAAATAATGAAGATTAAACTAGAAAATGATGAAAATGAAAAGAGAAGAAGACAATGCAGATGTTGGGTTGATGGTTGTTTGTCGTTTCTACTGTGAAGTAGCTTGAGTTTTTTCTTTTCTTTCTATTTTTGAAAATGATACCGATATTGGTAGAGTTTACTGTTGCCTTTTGTTTACGATATTACACTTAAGGATATTTTTGTCAAATCAAGTGAGTAGGGAGTGAACTTTAAAATTCTAACAAAATTAAGGAGTTTAGTCTAACAATAATCAAGTGGGGACTGATCATAAAAATGAAAAGTAATTTTGGTATTTTTAAATAAGTCTCCCTTAAAATTAACTCTTTAATTAATTGGTCTTGACTTAAAGCCTCAAGTCATCTAACTTAAATCTTTAAACTAGAAGGTGTCAACTTAACTACTTAAATTAACTTGACTAATTAATTGTCTTATGGAACTAATTAAATTAACTCCTTATTTTAATTAGTCTAATTTAACTTCTTAAATTATTGTGATCAATTTAACAATTAAATCAATCAAATCAAAATGACTAAAAAATTAGTCAATCGATTTTTCTCCACAAAAACGGTCACATTGAATTTTCTAACTCTTAGAAAATTCCTTCTATCCAATAGAACTTCCTTTAGAATTTTGTGTCTAATCCATTAGGTTCTCCAATTCATTAGACATAGGCTCACAACAATTGTGATATTTTAAATATTAAAATATTTACATTAGTTTAAACTCTTTTAAACTAATAACTCTTTCAATTAATCTCCATTAATTAAAGAGTACTCAATCTCCATGGTCGATGTCTAGCCCCAAGCTCATAGAGCCCAACTAATTGGATGAAATGAATATGCTCTTGGTGAGCCATTGTAGCTCTACGCTTACCATGCAAATATGGTTCTTCTATCTCCTATCTCCTACAATAAGCCTAGGGCAAGATATTTGCTAGCTCCCTAATAGCTTCAATAACTATATTTCTATTCTCAATGTTTGATTCCAATTTATGACCTTATCTTTGGAAACTCCTTTTTCAAATTGTCATACTGCCTTGCATGGACTCCTTAGAACCAATCATTATAAAATATATAGGAGATGCACTCACCCTTCACAACAACAAAAAGATGGATCCCATCTTGGATCTCATAAACCTCTATATCTAAGTAGCTCACACCCAATCTCAACCCGGATAACCCGCTAAGTGATCAACAAAGAGTCAAGGTATGAGGTCCTAAACACAAGATTACCATGGATCCCTAGGTTTACGGACTAATTATATACACTAGCATAAGTTGGAGAAGTTGCTACTACCAACTTGCCACTTTAGCTATCTAATGAATTCTCTAGGTAGACCTTTAGTGAACTTATTTTCTAACAAGCACCCACTAACATGCACCCATGTTTAACATGGATTGCTCATGAAATGGAGCAATATCCAACTCATTGGATTTATGCATTGTTAGTGGAAGTTTATCCAAATCTTAAATGCCCTATCTCATAAGATTCTATGAGTTGAAATATTTTAAAATCACAACTATATAAGACTTATTTTATGAATATCAACTAGTGTGTAACCAAGTCTTGTAGTCATTTGTGATCTAAGGGCTTCAACCAAATACTAGTGAAGTAAAATAAGCATAAGATGAAGATGGCCATTTTAAATGAATATCATTCAATCAAGATTATATCACATGTGAAATAGTTTACATTAATCTAATTGGCTATGAGGCACTATTCCAACAAGCTGGACTATAGAGTGCCTAGCATTGACCTCTTTGGCCTGATTTTATTACAAATTGGCCCTACGAGCGTTCTAATTTCTCCCAATTTAGTCTTATTTAATTAAATTTTGGTCCCCGAGTTTTTAATATTAAACAGTGACTGCAAATTTTTTTTCCAAATGTTACATTTTAATTATTTTTATCAATTATTATCATTATTCTTGGTTTAATTCAAAAATTTTATATTGAGAAATTTTCATGGTTCTACAAGCATAGAAGTTGTAAAAAGTTTTAAGCAACTGACAATATAAGAGATAATTATGGTTATAACTATTTTTCTACTTTTGAAGTATATTTAATACAAATTATTTAAATGTTATATATTTAAAATTCTAAGATATCGAAAAATTAATTATTTAATTAAGATATAGAAATAATTTATTTGATCAAATGATTAAATATTTTTCATCTATTTAATAACCATTTGATTAGAATAATTGAATAATGAATTATTTCAACTAAAAATAAAGTGATTATATGTAAATGCAAATGAATTTATTAAAAGTAAGACATTGATTGTTGTTTTGAAATAACTTAGTTATCATACTTTTTGTTTGGACAATTTCGAACTTTTTGGATGGAAAATTGTTGTTAGATTAAAAACAAAAATGTTTAACTCTTTAGATGAAAAACAATAAGCTTAATATTTTTTAAAATTCATATTTATTAGATAATTTCATTACTTCATATATCCATTTAGTTTTTAATAATTAATATTATTAAAGTGAATATACAAAAACTAAAATATGAAATATATCTATTATGTAAAAGATATTTACTTAGCAATGAAATTAGGATTCCTAAAACTGTATATACTTAATTTTCTATAAATAAATTATTTATTTATTGAATGATAATTAAAGATTCAACTAATCAAAATAAACTTATCAAGGCACATGATGTTATATACCAAGAATAAAAATATGTTTATGGATATTTTAGAAGTACTTATGAGACAAAAATCTATATTATAATTTGGATGAACAAAATGTGGTATTTTAGTTGTAATAAGTAAATTGGTTATACAAAAAAAATTATAATTATAATTTTTTAATTGAAATAAGAAACTCTAAATTTTAAAATTCGACACTTTGTCATAATCGCTCAATTAGGTCAATACAAAGCTGCGCTATATATAGTAACATAGATTGATATATAATTTTGCCTCATTTGTATCTTGATCATATACAAACAATAATTTTGATGTCTTCTTAATTGTATAGACTTCATCAAATTTTGAATATAATTTCCACCAGTATAATTTATCAATTAGTATTGGGCATATGGAAAATTTAAGTTTATATATCGCTTTTGGGATGAAATTTTCACTAATTATGTAAATTTTTTTATATAAATATCATGGAAAGATTCTTTTATATCCAATTCCTCCATAATCGATTTACTCATTTTGAATTTGAATCTAGTTCTAGCAATTCATCTTGTCTACATTCACGCGATAAATACCGTCATCCACGTAAGTTGAACAAACTCATTCTCTGTTTTGTTTTCATCATGTTTAACGAAAGATTTTACTCCCCGCAGTCCACCATAATCTATTGCACTACAGAGAAACCGTACTCCGTGCTTTCCATAGTTCTTCAAGAAATTTGCTGAGCTCTGTGCGTACAAAGAACATGAAGCTTGTTGTTTCCAGCTTTGACAGCACACTACGAAAAAATAGAGAGAAATTGTATGCACTTGTCCAGCGAACTATCTTGTCCGGAGAAATAGCAAATTGATCAGGCCCAACTGGAAGTTGATGAATTTGAAAAGCAGAGGTTTGAGTAATTATTTGCTTCTTTTTTCCGTTCCGGAGCACACAGTAACCCAATACTCAAAAGCACTTTCATCTGAATCTAATGTCAATTTCCTGCGAAATCAACAGACCTTTATATGTTGAATATGCTATTACCTAGATCAATCAAATAGTAACTTTGGAAATAACAGTAAAGTAATTCAATAAAATCAACAAGAAAATTTAACGTGGTTCAGCAATATGCCTAATCCACCTCACAAAAAAAAAAAAGAATTTTGTTAATTTCAAATCAAGGAAATAAGTACAACTTGTGCCCTATAAATCTCACGAGAACACCTAACTTCCTTATTCCAAACTCTCTCTCAAGAAACTATTTCAAAAGCAGTATAGAATCTATGTCTAGGGTTCATCTCAAATTATCCTAGAAGAAAACATTTATAAATATCCGTGTAAATGTAATACTTGGCCTATAGGCCCTACATCGTGCACCGGGGCTCACATGACTTACGCCCTAGTCCAGAACTCCTCAATTTGCCGAGATTTATCGTGTGGTGCCAAGATACACCATGCTAGGGCGTGCAGAACTCATGCCCCAGCACTACGTTCCAGTGTGCCACGTACCCCGGTGTGGCAACCTTGTGCCCAATCTCATGATTCTAGTGATTTCAATGCTCGAGCGTGAGTTGCAAGCCTCCTGCCTAATTTTCATGCTGGGGCATGCTGTTACGCTTTCCTAAATGCGCGACACCCTACCAACAAGCATTGAGGCCTGCTCCAATGCCCATTTCAACCACTTCGCTTTGTTTCACTTCATTTCTTTTATTTCTTGTCATTTGCAACTCAAATTTCAAGGTAAGATCAACAATTCTCTGTCTTGATTTGAAATTCACTATCCATCTTCTTTGTCCCTACCCCGAGAAGGACCTTTCATCTGAGTCTGCAAATGTTAATCAAATCCAAGCAATGCTTGAATTTGATTCCTGGAATAGTTTTAGTCAATATGTCTACCGGATTATCTTTAGTCCCAACTTTATCAACCAAAATAACACCTTCAACCGTCATATCCTAAATAAAGTGATACCTCACAACAATATGTTTTGTTCTCTCATGAAATGCTTGATTCTTTGATAAGTGTATAGCACTCTAATTATACAAAATACAACAATAATTTCATAATCCATATCCTCAATCAATCCCTTTAGCCAAAGACCTTCCTTCACGCCTTCAGCTAAGCTATGTACTCAACTTCTGTTGTGGATAATGCAATTAATGACTGCAAAGTCACCTTTCAACTATCTGTACAACTTAAAACACAAAACACATATCTAGTCATGGACCTTTTGATATCCAAATCTCCAACATAATCCATATCCACATAGCCAATAATTCTAATAGTAGAATTCAATTGACTATAGCTCAAAAATCTATTTGTAAAGCCTTTCAAATACCTCATGATCTATTTCATTACCTATTAATGAGTCTTTCCTCGTTTGTGCATGCACTTGCTCATAACACTGACTGCATGTGAAATATCTGGCCTAGGGCACACCATGACGTATATCAAGCTACCCACTACACTGGCATACGACATATTTGATATGTGCTCCACCTCCTTTTCAATACTCAGTGATAAATCTGATGAGAGCTTGAAATGAATTGCAAGTGTTGTATTAACTAGCTTGGACTTATCCTTCCCAAAACGGTCTAGTACTTTCTCAATAAGATATTGTTAAGACAAGTACAGTAATCTTGCATGGCTGTCCCGGATGATCTCCATGCCCCAAATCTTCTTCTCACAACCCAAATCCTTCATCTCAAATTCATCACTCAATTGAGCTTTTAAAACATTGATCTCAAATATTTTTCTAGAGACAATCAGCATACAACAACAAATATACGAAAAGGCTATCGCTACATTTTTTATAACATACACAGCAATGGTAAGTGCTTCTAGTATATCCTATCTTGGTAATAAAAGCATCAAACTGCTTATACCATTGCTTGGTAGACTCCTTCAAACCTTATAAAGACCTCTTCAAAAAGTATGCTTGATTTTCTTTCCCAAAAACAACAAATCCCTCTAGTTGGCTCATGTAGATTTGTTCCTTCAACTCACCATGTTGTTTTCACACCCATTTGCTCAATCTCCATACCAAACAAAACCATCATAGCAAGTAAAACAAATATGGAAGTATGTTTTACAATTGGGGAGAACACCTTATAAAAGTCAACTCTCTCTCGCTATGTAAAACCCCTGGCAACCCTGGGAATTCCTTACTTTTTCTTGTAGATCCATTGGCAAGCTATAATCTTTTACCCTTTACGTACGTTAACTAGCTCCCTTGATCGCGAGCCAAATGATGGTTCTATAGTGAATCATTACTATTAGGTAATAATAAGCTTTCCCCAATTTCATCTACCATCTTTTATTTCCCCTTTAAAACTTATGGAGCGTCAATTTCTAACTCCACATTTTCCTCAACGCCATGTTGACTACTTTCACCTTGCTCTACCTTTTTCATCATAGCAGACTTATCTAATGTCACATCTCTATTGATAATCACCTTTGAGCCTTTGTCATCATCACACCACAAATGATGACCCTCGACTCCATCTACATAGCTTAGGAATATGCACTTCCTAACCCTCAACTCAATCTTCCCATTGCAGATATAAGCATAAGCTGGACACCTAAATACTCTCAAATTTGAGTAATCAGCAAGAGACTCAAATTTTCATTGGTATCTTGCAATTTAAAGAAGTAGATGATAACCTTTCCACCAAATAGCAAGTAGTATTAACAGCTTCTGCCCAAAAATCCTTGGACAATCTGGTATTAAAGAGAAAGCATCTATTTGTTTCCAAGATAGTTCTGTTTATCCATTCTATAACTGCATTCTGTTGTAGTGTATGTACAACTATGCGATATCTCACAATTCCTTTCTTTTTGCAGAATTCTTGAAATTTCTTATTGCAAAACTCTAATCCATTGTTTGTCCTTAAGCATTTGATCCCCATTCCTATCTACTTATTGATCAAAGTTTTTCATTGCTTGAAGTTAACAAAGACCTCATCTTTATGCTTTAGCATATACACCGATACTCTCCATGAAAATTCATTAATGAATGTTAGCATTTATAACACCTCTCTTTAAAGGAACCTAAGAAAGCCCACAAAGATCTGAATGAATGTAATCCAAGGTGCCCTTGGTCTCATGAACTACTACACTAAATTTCACCCTGTATTGCTTGCATAAAACACATTGCTTGTATAAATCTAGCTTTTTAGTCTTTGCTCCATAAAGCAAACCTTGTTTGCTCAATTCTAACATTTTCCTCTCACTTATATGCCCAAGTCGCATATGCCACAATATCCTAGTATCATTTATTGATAAAGAAACTACTGCAGTACTAGAAAATGTGCTACCTTGCAATATATAAAGGTCATTCCTCTTGTCTCCCTTCATGATAGTAATGCACCTCTGAAAACCTGTAGAACTCCATCTCGAGCTTTGTACTCACAACTATTTTTGTCTAGAGTACACAATGAAATTAGATTTTTCTTCAAATCAGGAGCATAACACATATTAATCAAGGTCCTCACCATACCTTCGTGCATTTTGATACTAACTAAGCCAATTCCTACAACCCTGCAAGAAGTATCGTTTCCCATAAGCACTTTACCACTATCATATTTCTAATAACTGGTAAACCGATCTTCACGTGGACATATGTGGTAGGAGCAACCACTATCCAAAATTCATTCCGAACTTAGCAGACTCTCAATAACATTGAGAACATGCCCACCATCTGACTCACCCTCAGCAATTCCTATAATATCATCTCATTTATGATTAGAAGTTTCACCTGCATTCTTTGCCTTTCTTTGTTCTGGATAATTTCATTTACAATGCCTTCTTTCACTGTGCGTAAAATATTTATCTCCTATTTTAAGCTTGGTTCGAGACTTCAATCGACCTCTATTCCTTCCCCTTTCTCTCAATCTACCCTTTGCCACCAATCTTTCCCCATTTTCACTATTGTTGCTACCCAAGACATGTTTTCTCAATTCTTTGGAATTCAATGAGGCTTTCACATTCCCCATTGAAATTTCATCTCTCCCATACAACAAAGTAGTAACCAAGTGTTTAAAAAATTTAGGCAGAGAATACAAGAGAATTAATGCTTGATCTTCATCTTCAATTTGTATATCTATGCTAGCGAGATCTAGAATTACCTTATTAAAATAATCAATGTGCTAAGTAATAGATACACCCTCCTTCATTTATAATGTGTATAACCACTATTTCAGATGTAGCATATTTGTGAGGGACTTCATCATATAGAGACACTCTAGTTTAAACGACAATCCCACTAGCATATTTTCCATGGCAATCTATCTTAGAACGTTATCAGCTAATAATAACATTAGAGTACTATAAGCCTTCACCATAAACTCATCCTTCTCCTCATTTGACAGCATCTCTGGCAAGAAATCTCTATCCTTTAACACTCTCTGTAAATCTTATTAATATTGGAGGGTGTGAACTTTCATTTTTTACAGCCCAAAATTGTCCTTCCCATCAAATTTCTCTACCTTGTACTTCATAACTGACATCGAATCAATCCTAGCTCTTGATACTAGTTTGTTGTAACCCAAAAAGATCTAATAATAACCTTAGAAACAATAGTAAAGTAATTTAATGAAAGTGACAATAAGATTTAATGTGGTGTAAAGATATGCCTAATCTAACCAACAAAGAAAAGAATTTTATTTATTTCAAATCAAGGTAACAAGTACAACTTCAATCCCAAAAATCTTGCAAGAACACCCAACTCCCTCATTCTAAACTCTATCTCAAGAAACTATCTTAAAAGCAGTATTAAATCTATTATCTAGGGTTTGTCTCAAATTGTCCCAAAAATAACATGTATAAATACCTGTGAAAACATAGTACCTAGGCCATAGGCCTTGCGTTGTGCAACAAAAATCACAACTTGTGCCCTAGTACGTGGAACTCCTCAATCTACTGAGAATTACCATATTGTGCTAAGACACATATCACTAGGGCTGGCAAAACTTACACCCTGGTGTGGCGTTTTAGTATGTCATGCACCTAGGCATGGCAACCTCACACCAAAGTGTGCGGTTCTAGTATGCCTATACCTAAGTGCGAGTCATGGGCCTCTTGCCTAATTTTTGTGTTGGGGCATGCTCTAACATTTGTTACCACCAATTCACTCCGTTTTGCTCCGTTTCTTCCATTTTTAGTCATTTTGTAGCTCAAATTTTAAGGCAAAATCAATAGAATCAATCATCCAATGATCTCTACACTTGATTGGGACAAGCTACCCAACACGATTTTGGATAATATTGTCACTCACCCAAATTTCTTCCAACGGTGTTGCACTTGATCACCTCATCTATCACCTTTTCCCCAGTTTGAAATGTTTTCCAACAATTGTTCAGCTGTAAATTGTTTTAATTTAAATTATTAGATAAGTTAATAGGCCATTTTCTCAATTTCAAAATTTTTATGTGTTGCCACCAATGAGATTTATATTCTATTGTATGCAAATTTTTATAAGATGCAATACATACTAATTGTCCATTAATGGTATGTCTAGTGAGGTTTTTTGTTCTCAATATTTGCAAATTATTCTTGCACACTTCAAAAAAATAATTAAAAAATTTTAAAGTAAAAAAGGACATCAAATAGTTTAAGGATAGTGTGGAACGTTAGCTATGAGTGGCATATTAGACTCGGGATAGCTATGAGTGGCGTATTACACTAGGGATGCAAGATAGTGATATTCACTAGGGATGTAACAGATATTAAACGAATTGGACATATTGTTTTCATGTTTGTATCCATTTAACTTTTTGAATATTTGAATATAGATATGAATTTTATAGATATTAAAAAATAATATCCGAATTTGTACCCATCGAATATTGATTGAATTTAGATATATCCGTATTCGATTATAATTATTCAGATTTATTCATATTTTATTAAAATTATCCATATTTGAATTATTTTTTATATTCATATTCGATGATAATTATTTAAATATCTATTTACAAATATCCAAATACACAAATCTATGAACTTTTAATAAATACATATTTTAATTAATAGAAGGAATTATATACTTTCATTAAAAAGAAAGCAATCAAACAAATAGCATATTTTTAATTAATAATTAACTTTATAATTGATTATTAGTACTTATTAATAATAATAACAACATTTAAGTATATTAATTATAAAGTTAACCAACAATAATTGTGTTGATTAACTTTATTCTTTAATTTTTTCTCTCTCTATATTATAATAATTTTTTAAATTTATTATTTTTTCTTTCCAATTCTTCAATTATAATTTATATATACATATATGGATTATGAGATTTTTATTAAAAAATATAAATAATATATTATTTAATAAATATGTATTCAGATAGGATATTAAATGTATTGGATACACATTTACCATATCCGTATCCATTTATAATTAGATATTTGCTAATCGAATATGGATAATATCCACTTTAAATGGACGTGAATAAATTTTATATAAACATATAAGAATACGAACGATAAATGAATTTTTAAATATCAATTTACAACCCTAGTATTCACTTTATTTTTCACCCAATGTTTTTTTTCTTTTCTTTCTTTTTTTTTTTTGGTTGCATTCTTCTATTTTTATTTGTACAACCATTGTGTTCTCTTGTTTTCTCTAATAATTTTCTCAAAAAAGGAAGAAAATAGAAAAAAAAAAATGTACATATTTTTCCTAAATAACAGTGTGTGGGAAAGTTTGTGGAAGATTATAGATCATACCTTTTTTATATTTGAATGGTTTGATTATATAATATGACCTCAAACCTGATATTGTTACAATTTATGTTCATTTCTAGGTTGTGTGTTTCTATGTGCATAAGAGAACATTCAATGTTGCAATTGCGTGTTTTTGTATGTTGTTCATTTAGAGAATCTAGCTACCTTTATGTAGTTCTATGTTTCCATGTGATAAGTAATTGATATGAGAAATAATAATGAGATTCTAAATTTTTGTTCGCAGAAACATGGTAGATACCCAAGGTAACAAGTGGAAGATGCCATTGGATCATCAAAATAATGCAAAAATGTTCGATCACCCTAGGTTAGGCTTAAACTAGCAGCCTCCTATTTTATCGCCACCATGTACAAAGGGGATGATGTTAAGCATGAATTTCCCTCCCACTTCAACGTCAATGTTTAAGAACATGGACCATAAATGAACTTGTCTTGAAGAGGCAACTAAAGTAGCTAATCAAATGGCAAAACAAAATAACATACATTCACTATTGAATGATAATGTGAGTAAATCATTTCGGCGTTAAATCATAAATTTTAGAAAATTTAATATCTTAATAGCAAATAACTAAGAATATTTGTGTTTTATGATCATGTCTCAATGAGTCACAATGCATAGACGTTTTGGAGTTATTTTCTTTATAGTTTGGAATTATGTTATATAATAATTTTTGGCAAATTCTAAATTATAAATATTTGATAATGATAGGAAAAGAAGTTTGGTCATAGACCAACACTTCATAATATTGTGAAAGCAAATAATAGGCTCAATAATGAATAAATAAAGGCAATCAAGCGTAGGGATTTGGAGCGTTGACAAGGCTAAAGATAAAAGCATTGACAAGAGTACAATATTATGGTTACTTGATTATTTTAACCCAGAGAGTATGATATTGAAGATACACGATGCTAAAATTGCTATAACTCCTTGGGTAGTTCAAAAGCATTTGAAATCCCTACAAGTGGAACACAACAACTATCTATAATGTTGAATGTCAGTCCTACTCTATATACAAGAATCATGGACAAAATGGGGTCCTAATGGATTTATCAAAATTATGCGACAAGCTTAAAAATTGCATGTCATGCGAAATATAGTTCAAGGTAATGTATATAATGTTATTATGTGTAAGCACTCTATTTTCAAGTCGCACGGCCATTGTTAACTTGCAACACTTAAATATGATAATCAACTTGGAAAAAGTTCAATACGTTAATTAGGTAGGCTAGTGTTGGAAGAACTTTGTAATTGAGTTCGCAAGTGGAAAAATGAAGGTATAACCTATGTCACAAGGTGTATATATCTCTTGAAGGTAATAATTTATTAGTTATTTTATATATATTTATTTATTTCCATTGAAGGTGTAGACTAAATTATTATATATTAAATTTCCTTGTAGGTATTGTTTGTTTCATTACTAAAATTACATACCAACTAGGCTACAATAGAAAAGTTGGATTCCAACAGCACTTTGAGAAGCATATCTAGTGTAGACCACCATTCAATCAAAGTGTATATTTATGTAAATTATCCAACTACATGGAACTTTAACTATTATGGTAGGTATATTGATTTTACCTTAAAAATATGAGAAGAAATAAAAAGACAAAAAAAAGAACCAATACTTAATTTGACATCTTAATTAGTACATTTACAAACTAACCTTCAAAATAATCATCAAGAAATTTGAAAACTAGATAATTTAGAGGACCTTATAGAGTTTTGGATTGATTGTTAACACATAAGAACAATAAAAACTGGAGGAAAAAAAAACCAAACACTTCACTTTAATCACTAATTTTCCAAATGGATAGCTTTAAAATCACCTCTATAGTTCTTTTACTCCACTCTTACTTAACTAAAACTTCGACAGTGCACCACAAATAATTCAATATCAAATTAGAATTGGAAAAGAAATGATACCCTAAGTATTAACTTGCTCGTTATTAAGACCACAATAATTTTTATTGTTTGACTGACCAATCTCCTCAGACATTTTTCTTTTAACACCACAACAAGATGACCATCAAGCTTTTTTAGATGGCGTGAGCAAGTGTTTGCTTTATGACCTAGCTGACTGGAATATTTGCAATGGGAAAAATAGAGATTACAAGAATCAAATATACTAGGCAACCTTCAAAGATACAAAAGAGAATAATCTCATGGAGGGATATTTATACAAGCTTAAAAAGCTATATATACTTGCATTTTCCGCAATTTTGTTGCTTCACTTTTGGTGTTCTTGTAGAACAAATTTTCTTTGGATCACAAATATCTTGGGAAGATCTTTTTGGATCCTAAACACTAAACAACTTCTTCTTCCCATATTGTACACTATCATTGACTAGTAAATTGTTTACATTCTCATCCTCCACTTCTTGAGCCAAGTCTCAAATACCCATAACTGATTTCAAGGTAGCCAAAACCATTAAGAAGACTGCAGGCACAAACTTGCACACTCTCTATTTAATATCTTGAATTGTCCCTACTATTCATCTTCAAATGGGAATGGCATCAAAAAATTGCACCATAGTTCCTTTTCTATTGATATAGTCCATTGCTCTTTAATGCATTTCTTGTGAAACTCTCGCAGGTGTAATAGTTTGAAAGTAGAAATCAAGTCCTGACATGGGAACCCATCAAACTTAAGCTTTTCACAATCATGTTGGAATTTTTGAGCTGGCAAACCAATATTAATAGAGAATGCTTTCCATTTATGTTGGTATATGCGCTAAATTTGAAAGTGAATATAAAGTCGTTATGATTTATTGCTTCTTCCACTACTGAGTCTAGTTCTTTCCTGAATTCTTTGCTGATCATTTCAAATATCTTTGTTGTGTAGATACATGTAGCATGGGCCTCAAGGGGTTGAAGTACATCAATAAGTAAAGAAGGAGTTGAATTTTCACAATCTTCTTGATTTCAATAGAAAGTTGCTCTAATCTTTTTAATGCAGAAGTGGAATTGCCTTAAGAATTCTATTAATTTCATTTTTGCGTCAAACAAAGTATCACAAAGGAATTTATAGATTTTAATAGTTGTGTCGTCCTCATCATTCGAAAAAAATGACCACAAAAATATGCCTCACTCCATAATTTTTTCTTTTTGAAAGTGTCAACAACCTATGGATGATAGTCCACACCATGTCTTTCAATCAGGGTAACCTAAGAAAAATCAAACACTTCAATAGAGTGTTTCTTTTTTCAAAAGACATGCAAAATCCCAAGCAAAATCTTGTATATGCATATTTTGCATCGTATTCCTCTCTAAATGCCAACTACAGATCCTTTGTTTTGCAAAAGGGAACTCAATTTCAATTGTAGCATGCATGACTCTATCTTGGTCAGTCAACATTGATATTGGCATTTTCCGACCTATACTATCACAAAATATCTGCAACAACCACTGATAAGATTCTACAATGTCATTATACAAAAGAGCAGTACCAAACACATATATGTTTTAGTGGTAGTTCACACCAATGATAATTACTAAAGGGAAACAATATGTATTTGTCTTATAGGTACTATTAAACACAAATACATCACCAAACAAATCAAACACAGCCCTTGATATTCCATCCATCAAAAATAGCCCAATCAATGTATATTCTTCATCAATAGTATATTCAAAAATCATGTATTTATCATGCAACTTCATACCATCAAGCAATGATAAAGCTATGTTCAAATCTCTATCTCTAATCATTTGCATTCTTTACTTGTTAAGATAGTTATATCCATCCTTTCTTTGAAGCACTACATTTCAAGCACCACCTTTTGTGTGTTCCAAATAATCCATAGCTTTTGAATGGGCTAATAATTGCACTTATCATTCCACTCAGCAAATTCTTCTTGGAAGGTTTCAAATGTCTACACAATTTTTAGAAGCTGTATTGAGAACTCAACATTACTAATCAACCAATAAGTAAACATGGGAGGCATTTGACAAATCTCAAGTAACAAATAGATGAAATGAAATTTTTAGTTACGACATCACTAGTTACATTGTAGACAATGAGTTGTATCTGGTGTCTCTAATGGATGATTATGAAACAACACAAAATTAGTAACTTTATAAAGACCATTGTGTCAATAATGAGCCACACAAAATCGAGCTTCACATCTACATCTTGTTTCCTTCCTTGGTTGTCGCTTACATTAGGCTATATATATAAGGGGCTGCTTGAAACTAGCCTAAGCGCAAACCCACTCAACATTTTTCACAAGACCACCTTTTATTGTCTTTTTGTGACACTTGCTAATGTCAAATCTATTCTGCCTACCATAATTTGAACAAAATATAACAACTTCATCAAGAGTTCTAAATACTAAATTAGGGTCTAGCTACAAGCAATAGAACCCTAATGAAGTACATCCCTTCTACTTTACATTTATGTCATTCTCGCCATCGAATAAACTTAGCAACGTCTTTTTGAGAAAATTAATAAACTAAATGAGTCAAATAGAAAAATAAATTGAATATAATTAATTGGTTTAGCTAATTAGTAAATCTACATTGGACATATTACACTTAAAAAGTACATAATTTAAGCAATATAGTTACTTCCATAAAAATGTTTCTCATAAAAATATCAATCTGTACATTCAAAATTATGTTAATGTATCAAATAGTTAATTATCATCATTGCAATGGAGTCTTAAGTATCTTATATTAAAATAGTCATATGGGACCTTATTTCTTTCTTATTCTCACTCTCATTTTCAGAATTAGATAGTACTCATAGTGCCTAGTTTTGTGTAGTTTCAGTCATTGATTCAGATTTTGAGATATAGGTTATTTTATGTCCAAATTAGTCCTCTCAAGTAGTTTTATATTTTATTAATAAACAAAGGCTAGAATTCATAGTAATAAAGTTGTAATATGTTTAGTTATCAAAATTTCTTCTTAATGGTTTTTAGCTATGATCACAAGACAAGCACCTTCCATATAATTAACCATATATTGCAGTTGAAATATTAAGTGTTCTATTTCAATGCAAAACTATAGTGACATTATTAAATACACTGAACATGACAGGCTTGTTTCATCCAAAATTCTTTAATAAGATACATCAACATATATGATTCAAGATCACCATCAAACATAATCTTAGATAGAAAATATATCAGATAAACAAATATAAGAATAAAGATAAACAAGAAAGAGCAGACAATGGATTTTTGACTAGTTAGCTATTCAAACAAGCTATAAATAGTAGCAAGAAAGTTTGGGTAGCTTAGATCATGACTAAAGTAGGTAAGTATGAAAAATAATGCTAAAAAATCTGATTACAATGTACCCTATCAAAGACTAATATTCTTTAATTATATATTTTTCTAAAATTTAATAAAGGCATTATATAATGAAAAGAATAAAGAAAAGAATCTTGCATGTAACCCTTCTCTTATTAAAGAATATCATGTGTACTTTTGAAGCTATTTTAATTATTAAACAGATGAATTTAATACTTGCCCACTCTCAGAATGTAATGCACCTAATATAAGCGAATCTCTATCTCTCTATCTCTACTAAACTTTCAGAAATTCCAACCATTCAAAGTTTTTTGAACTTGAAAATGGACATATTAGTTAGAAAATATAATAACAGATACCTATCTTGGCCAAACAAAGATGGAAGAGAGACCATTATTTGAAGTGAATTGTTTAAATCATTTGCTTACTTGAAGAAGAAATACATTTTAATGTGCATATAATTAAGAACTAAAAAGGGGGGCAGGTACATTTTTGTTTATGAATTAAGGGTTTGCTTATAGTGCCAAGCCAGTAATGGCCTGAGCCAAGAAAATAATGTAGGCCTTGTCATATATTCTACTTTACAACACTAAATCTTGACTTTCTCTACTTTGCCATCAATTATTTGTATAAGGCACAACCCTTTAAACTAACTCAAATTAGAAACTCTTTTTTTCTTTTTTTCACAAATCTTTCTTAATATTAAATGGAAGCAAAAGTATGGTATCTTTAAAATTTAGCAGCAGATTCATAGAGTTGGAACCAACAAACGTTTTAGATCATGAGGGGGAGCATTTAATAGTATAGGCAAGAATAAAAAAGAAACATAGTTCAAAATGAAATTTTCAATGAAAAATTGTAAAGCAATAACTAAAGACTACAACTTCTTCCCATTTTCTCTTCGTCTAAGATAAAATGAAATAGAAACTGCAAGAGCTATTAGAAATTAAGGCAAAATAAGGACTCCTTGACCTTTGGCTAGGATAAAATGGGTATATTAACTTTCTAAGACGTGGTTTGAAGCTTTAAATTCATCCAATGAAGACCAACTTGGTACATTTGATATTTTCAATAGCCTAAAGAACTCAATTACAACTAGGCTTTAGGGGATGCACAAACATAAATGTTTCATCACCATATTTTCAACCTAATTATTTGAAAGGTTGTTGTCCTCGTTGTTACAAGGAAAAATAGGTGTTAACACTACAACAAAATCAAGCATTAAAGTCATTAAAAAATGCCACTTAAATAATATTATCGTGGTAATTTTATATTAAATGATATGTTTTAAAAGTGCCACTTATAGCAGTACAGCTAAATATATAAATGTCACTAAATTACCTTTGTTTTGGTATTAATAAAATGCAACAAAAATTGTATCAAATGACACTTTAAAATGTCATGGAAAATGCATTAATAACATATCAAAGTGCCATTAAAAATTATTTTAAATGACATGCTTATATTCCATTAAAATTGCATATAGTGGCAAGTTAAAACACTACAAAAGTTCATTTAAATGACAAGGTAATATGCCACAAAAAATACAATAAATAGCAAGTTAAAATGTCACAAAAATTCTTTCAAATGACATGTTAATGTGCCACTAAAAAGTGCATATAGTGATGTTAAAATACCACAAAATATTCATTTAGATGGCATATTAACATGCCAAAATTAATCAAATAACATACTAAATTAAATGGCGCAAAGATTCTTTTGAGTGGCATCTTAATCTATCTCTAGTATCCCATATATGAAACTCCAGTATAATCCAATTGCTTTGTATAAGACTCAAAGTTACAACATCTTACTTGAAAATATATGAGTTTACCGTGAAGCTACCTATCAGTTGTTCATTATAAATTTTTAAAATATTATTATATTTTTATACTTTAAAAGCATATTTTAGCAATCATCTAAATATATGCTTGAAATTGTTTTATTAAATAATATATTTGAAAAAAAAAGTGTGAGACATTAGGTTTAGAGAGAAAATGTTCAAAAAAATAATGTATAGGTAACAAGAAAAAATGGGCAAAAAAACTTAATTTTTTATATTTCTTGAAAAATATAGTTAATTTAATCAATACATTATGATAAGATATAAATTTATAAATTTTATAGTTATTAACAATTATATATACTTTATCTATTTTCATGACATTTATTTCATGTCACATCATATCTAAATTATGAGTTTTTTTTTTAAGAAAAAAGTAGTGATGCTAGTTAAATGCTTTTAACATATAATTATGTTAGTAATTTCAATAAAATTACGTTTTTATAATATTTATTAATCAATTACCACTAAGTATTATATTATAATGGCATGTTTTATTACTATCACTCTATTATAATGTACCCTCTGTACTATAAAACTGTGTCAAATCAGTACCACTAAATAATTTGTGGCACTTTTTACATATTACACCATAAACAAATATGAGTGGCATTTAAAAAAAAAAAAACTGCTAGCACTACTTAAATACCTTACAAATATATTTATGTTGGCATTTTCAATCAAATGTTATTATTTTTTATGTCACTTATTAATCAAACGTCACTAATATATTGTATTACAATGACATTTTTTAACAATTATTACCATATTACTCTTGTGTGTCATTACACCATCGAATGTCACTAACTTAGTGTCACTAAATATTTTGTGGCAATTTTCTAAGTAACACTATAAATAAATATGAGCGACACTTTTTAAAAAAAATTAGTAACGCTAGTTAAATGCCTTCAAATTATATTTTTATTGGCATTTTTAATCAAATGTCACTATTTTAATATCATCTAATAATCAAATGCCGTTAAATATTTTATTATAGTGACATTTTCTCTGACTATCACTATATTACTTTTGTGTGTCATTACACTATAAATGTCACTAGGTTAGTGTCACTAAATGCCTTAAGACATTTTTCATCAAATGACACATATTAGTGGCATTTGATGAAAAACAAAATTAGTGACACTAATTAAATATCTTTGAAATACATTTGTTTTGACATTTTTAATCAAATATCACTAATTTGTGTATTATTTAATAATCAAACGCCGTCAAATATTAAATCATAGTTGTATTCGTTTCAACTAACACCATAATACTTTTATGTTATTATATTATAAAATGTCATTAAATTAATGCCACTAAATGTCAATTTTCTTGTAGTATAATAATCATTGGATACAGTATCACAACAAACAACCCTACGAGGCTTCCACCAAACCACAAACGAACAGTTTGACACTCTTTGCATCCCACTCACACAAAGACAAAACCAAAACTTACAAATAGAGACAATCTTACGGTAGATATCAATTTTAACCCAAAAGAAAAAAGGGGAAAAGAAAAAGAAGAAATTACTTGATACAGAAACATAAAAGAATACTAATTCTCATGCTTCTTAGTTTCTCTCAATATAATAGTACCATGTCCTCTCTGCATGACTTCCTAATATCTTTGTAATTCTGTGTGAAAATGTATAGATTATGTAGTAAGTATAGTACTCAATTAGTCAATAAAGAAAAAACTAAGTACAAATTATTTTAGATGTTGCACCAGTCAACATTTACTAAAATAGCATTCTCTAGCTACTAATCCACATGAATTACAAAAAGTTTACAGCAAGTGCCCGTGAGACACAACAGACATCTAAAGTAGGGTTTTCTGACGTAAAAAGTAAGGAAAGTAAATATCCTCGTGATTTCGAGGGCAATGTCAATATATTTTCATAACTTACAAGCTCATGCGCGTACGGAAAATAAATACCCTGCTCGATGTCACTTTGTAGCGTATATTTGGCTGCCCACGTATGGAGTTAATCTCTATCATGAGAGATGGAGATTATGCAAGGGTTGAGTTGAGTTCTCATGCTAGAAGTTGATGATGGCAATGTGCACCTATTCCCACCAAGCCCCCAATCTATCTAATGCTTCAACAAATCAACTCATATAACCCCAATCCCACAGAAACAAAAAATATAATGAAGCAGATACACATCAGCTAAGAAGATGCCTGGTTAAAACTCTAATACGACCCAAGTGGCATAGCAAATCAATGTTGAATTTCTAAATACATAATAAAAATAAAACTTACCTGTAGGAGAATAAGGAATCAACACTCCTGAAAAATTTCAGCTTTCTAGGCACCATTACTGAATTAGATTGAACAAAATAGGAAAACTGAACTCTGCAATATAGGTTAATGTCTGAGAATAAAAACCAAGTTGCTATCTGATGAGGAAAATTGGAAGGGATATTGAAATTCCAAACCAACGGCAAAAATATGTAATAGAATTAAATTGATAATTTTCTAAAATTGACAATCTTCTTTTGTAGATATGAGACAATGGGAACTAACTTTAACCGGAGAGTAGCAACAAGAAAGAGGGAGGGAGGCCGGCCGGTGGGGTAACCGAACTTTTTCAATAAAAAAGGGAGAAATAATATAACAATCACATAAAAACCAATTCAGTACGTCACCCGTCACCCTATGCAATAATTGTTGATAAATTTATTAAAAAATTTTAAATAATTAAAAATACATGTGTCAATTAAATAGAGAGACACCTAATATTGAACTTTTACTAACCAACCTTTTTTAAGACACCCTAGAGAGAACTTTTAATTCTTTTTCCATGCAGCATTAATTCAAAATACCTTCTTTTTTTTTTTTTATTTGAAGAAGTGACAATGCAATCTTTGAAAAACTCAAAGAAAATATTTGAATAATTCATTTAATTTTTTTTTTAATAAATGCAAGTATGACTATTAGTCTGTTCTATTTTTGGGAAGAGAAAGATAAAAACAATCACCATAGACTACCTTTAGTCTCAATCAATTGTTGTTTGCATCCGACATTTATATATACATATTTTTTCTTTTTATAGTTGATCTTAACTATTGATTGATTATACCTTTTATCCTTTTATATATGCAATTATCACATTTAGGCCTTCTTTTACTTTCAAATTTTACCTCATATTTTTAAATATAAGGATAGATTTTTTTTATTTACACATGGATCAATACTGCGGGCTTGTTAAATTTTGAATCCCAAACTTTACGCATTCAAGTATGAAAGCAATGTTATTAAATTAATTGACCATTTGACATGGACAAATAAATAAAAAATAATGAAAGATCTTAATAAAATTTCATTGATATCATTATTATTAACAACATAAGAAGTTTGGTAAATATAGTAAATTTAGATGAAATATTTTTGTAATTATAAAAAGAAAAAAAACAGAAGTTCATAATTTTAATGAAAAAGGGGTAATCAACTTTTCTTTCTCACCTTTACTTCTTTCTTTTTCTTTTTTCTTTTTCCTTTTTTCTCCTCTAATCACCTACTTTATCCCAATTTAAGACACTTGAAATTTTGAAAGTTGAGAGCAACACCTATCAATTAGCTCTTCGCTCCAAGAATACACAAGATATTGTTGTCTAGTAGTTAAAGAAGCCATAGAGTTGAGGAAAGTATATCTGTCATTTCAGCTCTATTCAAGCTAATTAGTACAGGGTTCTACTCAACGCATCAATTATTTGTTGTTGTCTAGGCGTTTATGCGTATCAGAGTTGAATTAACACATCCAAAGCTCTCAACGATTTTTATGTTCTAAATCGCCAAGGAGCAAAAGATGTTCTTATTGACATCAAATACGTAAGATTGGCAAAATTTTACTTTAGATATGGTAGACTGGTCATAAGATAATGTCTAGATACCTCTCAAGGTAACATATATGATCCTTCTCCGCTTAGATTTGGGAATTAGATTAAAGCAGAGTATCTTAAGAATGCGAGACCACCTCGAGTTACTGATATCATCCTTCAATCCATAAAAAAACTGGCCAAAACCTCTTACTTGCCATGACCCCACTCCTCCCACCAACGACGATTTTGCAAACCTTCCCAACAACTTCTAACTCTGGAAACAACCAGGAAGAGGAAAGGAAACCTCTGCCAACCAGACACCTCTGCCAAGTCACAACCTCTAACATGTAAGAAGTTGAATCTCTATCTTTTCAAGTTGCAAAAATCCTGTCCTTTGACTGCACAAAACCTCATCAGCCGCCTTTTGTCATAACTACAATTTATGCCCAAGATACACCAAATTCATCAACTGACAAAAAGAATCCTAGGAATATTTGCTCTTCAAATACAAAATCTAGATACATTCTCTATGGTTCCTCTCATGACCCAGCCTCATTGGTCGATACCACAGGGCCAGATTGATCCCAACGGACTGACCTAACCTGTTCCACTCCTCCAAGACAACAAACCCAAATAAAAGTTCACGAAGGACTAGCCCATTTCTGTAACTCACTCCAGCAACTCCCAATCTTAAAAGGAATTTTGAAGAAATCTTTGAATATCTCCAACTACCTAAAAGGCCCAAAATCTCCATTCTTTATGCCTCTAAAGATCCTCATCATGACAGCCCCGCAACCTTGAACTCATACAATCAGGATATCTGTGCTAATTGTTAAGTTGCATTTTTGTTTTTTTATTCGTACAATTTTCTCTTGTGATTAATAGTAAATATGTTTAATTATTGGATTTTAATTTTTATTTTATATTTTGTGAAGAAAATTGAATGTTCAAGGTAAGTGCAATTGAAAATCGAATACATGACATGCTTGGAGCAAAGATCGCATTGCCAAGGAGACGAAGAATGGAAGAAGGAAATAATTTGAGTGCTGGCATGTCTTGCTTCCCAAAACTGTTAAGCAAATTTGATTTGGAATCATTCAATCTATTTTGGTAGTTGTATATAGTTTGAGTATTTTAATTGCTATTTCTTTAATTAAGATAATTTGAGTTTTCCTATTCAAGTAAAACTCTTATTAGCTTCCCAATTGCATTAAGAGTAGTAGGCTATTTATATGAAACTAGGTATCTTTCATAGGAGCTTTTCATTCTTCCATTTAGGATATTGTATTTTTCTTGTGTTTTTCTCTCAGACGCGAATTGCTAAACTCTTATTCTAGCCCAAGAGATTATTGAAGTTTGGGTTCTTCAATATTTGTAAGACCTAAATAATTTTATTCGTATTTCTTATTTCTTGAGTATTTATTTATTTTCTGTTTTCATTACGAATATTCAAGTTTATTGAATTTAGGGCTTAAATTTGACAGCTTAGAATATTTGTTCTATCAATTAGAACATTAAATCTATAATTTTTTAATTGTTCTAATACCTATGGCAAATAATATAGTTATGTATGGTGAAAGGCATGATTTATGTTATGTGAATAAATAAAATAGTCTAAATAAACTCTCCTTGTGTGTGTTCGTTGGCTAGGATTGGGTCTTTCTAGTTTTTAAAGTTGTCGATAAATTAAATCTTAGGAGCATCTCTTTATGGTTGTTTATTGGCAAGGAAATTAACTAATGAGCTTCTCTTAGTCATCGACATAGTAAGGAGAGATTGGTTATTATGGTGTCAAAATAATTATAACCAATTTATTCGAAAAAAAGAGGCATTTATCTTTACATCAAGGATCAAATATGTGAACCAAATTGAGGTTTTACCTTAGGCTAGATTTCATTCTCATTGATTTCTTATTTTCTTTATGATTTATTTTACTTTTAAAATTTTAGGTTTTCATTTTCATAAAAATCCCCCTTTCTTTTCTATTTTATTTAGTAAACTTGAAAGAAATAACATTCACTAGTCCTTGTGGAATATGACCCTGCTCACCACTGATTACAAATCATATCTTTAGAGTAGGATTTTATTTTTGTTAGATTCAACACCCATCAAATTTTGGCACAGTTGATGAGGATTGGTGTCAAATAATTTTGTTTACTTTAATGCCAAGATCTTCTTGTACAAGTGAACTTCAATATGATCCAAAGATTGAGAAGACTACTCTTAGATTGCGGAAGGAAACTAGATTGCAAAAGAAAGGCGAATCGTCACCTTCAGATCTCAATCTAGATACATCCAGTTTAGTCCATTCTAGCAATTCTAAACAAGAGGAAACAATGGCCTATGACAGAACTTTAAGGAAATTAGTTGAACTAGATTTAACTCAACTGCCATTTTGTATTGAATATCCGGAGTTGGAAACACCTTTTGAGCTAAAATTTGGTTTAGTCCATCTACAGCCCATTTTCTGCAATTTGGAGAATAAAGATCCCCATAAGCATTCAGAGGCACTTCATGTTATGTGCTCAACTATGAAACTCCAAGCAGTGTCTGAAGAGCAAGTCAAGCTGTGAGCTTTTCCATTTTCATTAGCAAATAAAGCAAAAGATTTGTTGTTTTACATACCCCTTGGCTCTATCACTACATGAACAGAAATCGCAAAATTATTTCTTAAGAAGTTTTTCCTTGCTTCACGAACTACTAGTATTAGAAAAGAGATTCGTGGGATATGATCTCTTGACATGGAGAATCATCACAAATATTATTAAAGGTTTAAACAACATTGTGCAAGCTGCCCACAACATTGTATTACTAAGCGACTTCTCATTTAGTATTTTTGTAAAGGACTTCTACCAATGGAAAGGAGGATGATGGATGCAGCAAGTTAAGGAGCCATAGTGAACAAAACTCCAAGTGAAGCTAGAGAATTAATTTCTATAATGGCTGCCAACTCCCAACAATTTGGATACTTTTAGGACCCTCCTAAGAAGGTCAATGAGGTAAGTAATTCATCTGTTGAGCGTCAACTTTAACTTCTATTGTTCAGTAATTAAAGCTCATGGGATTTATACTAATATTAGTTATTCTATAGATATGTGTCCTACACTTCAAAAGGATTCCTACGAACAAACCAATGTAGTAGGAAGATTTCATAGACCATCACAAAGAAAGAACAATCCCTACTTAAACACCTATAACCCAAGATGGAGGTATCATTCGAATTTTAGTTATGAACGAAAACCACAGAACTACCAACACTTCCAACAAAACTACCTCCTCCGCAACAACCATCCTCTTCAAATATGGTTATGTCTCTTGAAGAGATTGTTAAATTTCTTGTAACTAACACTTATCAATTTCAACAGAAAATGCGAGCAACCATTCAGAACATGAAAAATCAGATGAGTCAACTAGTCACCTTAATAAATAAGATAGAATTTCAAGGAAAGCTACCCTTTCAGATAGTAGTCAACCCCAAGCAGAATGCTAGTGTGATTACTTTGATGAGTGGAAAGAAGTTGAAGGAACCCAACAAGAAGACACGAGAAAACACTATTGTGGAAGAAGTGAAAAGAGAGATTGTCATGCCCTAAGATTTGGTTGAACATTCGTATGAACCTATTAGTAAAGTGGCAAGTTCATTTGTTGTACACCCTCCCCTTTCTCAAAAGATTTGCTAAATCTAAAAATCATGAAGAGGAAAAAAAATTCTTGAAACTTTTCACAAGATCGAGGTAAATATCCCATTACTTGATGCAATCAAGCAAATACCTTTCTATGCTAATTTCTTAAAGAATTATGTACAAATAAAAGAAAATTAAAGGGTGATAAAAGAATAAGTGTAGGGAAAAATGTCTCAATTGTACTATAAAGAAAATTGCCCCCTAAATGCAAGAAACCAGGTACATTTACTATTTCTTGCAAAATAGGCATGTTGGAATTGAAAAGGCTATATGCCATCTAGGTGCTTCAATTAATATCATGCATTTTTATGCCAACTCCTCTTTGAACATTGGTCCTTTGAAAGAAACAAGAGTAGTTATTTAACTTGCTAATAGGTCTATTGTATATCAAAAGGGAGTCCTAGAAGATGTGTTAGTACAAGTTAACATATTAATTTTTTCTTCTCATTTTAATGCACTTAACATGTCTAAAGATAACTCTCCTAATTCATCACAAATATTGTTAGGATGACCTTTTCTTAGAACCACTAGGACTAAGATTGATATGTATGAAGGTACTCTCACTATGGAGTTTGATGGTAATGTGATTAAATTCAATATCTATGATGCCATTAAATATCCTATTGATAAGTTTTGTATTTTTATTGTCGATATTATTGATTCTTTGACTCATAAACCCTTTGATTTGAATGATAATGATAAGTTGAAGGTTGTACTTTGTAGAAGTCTCAACACAAAAGAGTTGCAAAAGCATGAGGAGGGACTTGCCATGGATTCTAACTTGGAAGATGTAGTCCATGAATTGGAATCATTACAATTGGCTAAGTCTATTGTTTTTTTATTGAATTACCCCTTTCTCACACAAATCTTCTTCCTTCTATTTTGCAAGCATCACAATTGAAATTGAAACCACTACCCAATAATTTGAAATATATCTTTTGGGCGGGAAAAGGAAACTTTACTAGTGATAATTTCCAATCAACTCAATGTATTAGAAGAGGATAAGTTGATTCGAGTGCTTCAAGACCACAAAAAAGCTATTGGATGGACCATTGTTAACATCAAAGGATTAAGCCCTTTGATATGCATGTATAAGATATTGTTGGAAGAAAATTCTAAGCCTTTTGGGGAAGCCTGACGTTGATTGAATCCTCCAATGATAGAAGCAGTGAAAAGAAAGTTCTAAAACTTTTAGCTGTAGGGGTAATCTATCCAATCTTGGATAGTAAATGGGTAAGCCTAGTTCAAGTTGTCCCAAAGAAAACAAGCATAAAGAACCCAGCTGACGAATTGGTGCCCACTCCTATTCAAAATGGATGGCGCATATATATAGATTACCGCAAGTTGAATGCATTTACTAAAAAGGATCACTTTCCCCTCCCTTTCATCAATCAAATGCTTGAACATTTGGCCAATCGAAGCCATTATTGTTGTCTTGATGGCTATTCTAGTTTCCATCAAATTCCTATTGCACCTGAGGATCAAGAAAAAACAACATTCACATACCTGTTTGGTACTTTCATATATTGACAAAAGCCATTTGTCCTTTGCAATGCTCTTATTATGTTTCAAAGGTGTATGGTTAGTATAGTTTTAAATTATATGGAAAACATCATAGTGGTATTCATGAATGATTTTACAGTTTATGGTGATTCTTTTGATACATGTACTAACCTTATGAAAATACTTAAAATGTGCATTGAAACAAACCTTATTTTGAATTATGAAAAGTGCCACTTTATGCTTAAGTTTAAGCAAGGTCTAATCCTGGGCATATTATGTTTGCAAAATGAATTAAAATTGATAAAGCAAAAATTGAAGTGATTGAATCTTTACCTTACCCCACTAGTGTGCGGGAAATTCATTCTTTTCTTGGGCATGTAAGATTCTATCGCTACTTTGTCAAAGATTTTTCTAAGATTGCTCAACCCTTGTGTAAGCCGTTGGAGAAAGATATAGTGTTTGAGTTCGATGAGGTATGCAAAAAGGCATTTGATGAATTAAAGGAGGCATTGACTTTAGCGCCAATTATCCAACCACTCAATTGGAGCCTTCTATTCGAGATAATGTCCGATGCAAGTAACTATGTAGTTGGTGTTGTTCTTAGATGAGTTAGCAAATCTCCTCACATCATATATTTCGTCTAGAAAATACTCAATGGTGCTCAGTACAACTATTCCAGAATAGAAAAAGAACTCTTAGGTATTATCTTTACATTAGAGAAATTTTTCTCATATTTGCTTGGTACTAAAGTAATTGGCTTTTATGATCATGCAATTCTCAAGTACCTACTTTCAAAAAAAGAAGTGAAACCAAAGCTCATTAGATGGATACTTCTGCTACAAGAATTTGACTTGGAGATAAATGATAAAAGGATGTAGAAAATTTAGTTGCAAATTATTTAGGTCACCCAATCACCAACGAGGAGCCATCGCCACTACAAGACAATTTCCTAGACGAACATTTCTTTTCAATCCAAGAGATAACACCCTAGTACACTGATATTGTTAACTATTTAGTTACTAAAATACTGCCAAAGGATTTGTCCAGGGCTTAGTGAGATAAAATCAAAAGTGATGCTAAGTATTATGTTTAGGATAATCCTTATCTATAGATACACTATTCTGATCAAATCATTAAGCGATGTTTATCTCAGATTGAAATTCCTTCAATTTTAAATTTTTGTCATTCATATGCATGTGGGGGACATTTCATTCCAAAGAGAACTACTCACAAGGTATTAGACTGTGAATTGTTCTGGCCTTCTTTATTTTGTAATTCTTACACATTCTGCAAGTCATGTGAAAATTGTCAAAAAATTGGGAATTTAAGGTGAAAAGATCAATTGCCACTTACCCCAATCCTTATTTGTGAAATATTTGATGTATGGAGTATTTGAAAGAGGTGTAATGTTAAGGATCCAATTTAAAACATTTAAAAACTAAAATCTAACTTAGATTACACCAATCCAAGGATCTAAATCATGCCTATATAATGGATCAAGATCAGATTGTTATCTCTTAAGTAAAATCCAACCAAAAACTCAAAGTAGAGCTTTTTTCCCAGAAGGTAGACTACTTTTGGCACAGTACAGTGTGATCAACTTGTGATAAAAAAAATTACCTCAGAATTAAGCCAAATCAGGACCAAATTTTCACCAACTCAATGGAGAACATCCAGAAAAAATTTCAGCACCAAAATACTTCAAAAATTTCTTGAACATCCACAAACTCACTGCTAGAATAGAGGATCACTAAAGCAAGCAATCCGAAATTCGTCTTGTCTCTAATGTCAAAGTCCGCACACCAATTGACAATCCTTTTCTCCTCAATTTAGCTAGAAAAATCAAGGAGAAAGAGAGCTGGTAGGAGGCCAAAAATGGTGAGGGAGGTGAAGAAGAGAGTGAAGTTTTAACTTATGAGAGAATCACTTTAGGAGGAAATTTTAGATCTAACTTTTAGATGCACAAAATGTCTGTTTTTCTTAGTGTTGAATGCCCCCTTCTCTATATCTTTATATAGAGTGAAGATGGTGTGATGCCAAGGTGGCATCACACCCTCCTCAAGGTGGGGGTGCCACCTAAGCATGCCAACTTGCAAGCATCTTGCAAGTTGCATGTTGATTTGTGTTGAATTTGAATTTAATTTGAAATCTACATTTCATCTCATGAAATGTCTACCTAATTAAATTCTAATTCAGCACCAAATGAACATTTCATTTGAATTTTCCCTCCAAAATCAATTCTTCATTTTAATTATATTAAACACTTTAATTTAATTAAACTTTAACTTAACCTTTAAGTCAATTTACTTAACTCTTTAAGCTAGAATTTATTAACTTAACTCTTTAAATTAACTTGACCAATTGATAGTTATGAGACACCAAATTAAATTAAAACTTAATTTAGTTGGTCATAATTTAACTCTTTAAATTACTTAGATCAATTTAACAATGAAATTGATCAAGCTGAGATGACTAAAAATTGTGTCAATCGATTCCCTCAATTTTTGGCCACCTTGGAATTTTTCCAACACTTAGAAAATTTCCCTCAATATTTAGGATTGTCGATTAGATTTTGTGAGTGACCCATTAGGTTTTACCACTCATTAGACATAGGCTTACAACCTTTGTGACTTTAGAATATCATATATTCATATTAGTTTAAACTCCTTTAAACTAATTGACTCAATTCAGTTAATCTCTATTAATTAAAGAGTACTCAATCTCTATGGTCGATATCCAACCTCAAGCCCATGGAGCCCAACAATTGGCAGAATGATACTTTTGGTGAACCATTCTAGCTTTATGCATACTATGCAAATACGATCCTTTCGTCTCCTATCTCCATGAAAGAAGCCTAAGGCAAGAAATTTATTGACTCCCTAATAGCCTCGATACTATGCACCTACTCTTGATTTCGATTCCAGTTTGTGACCTCATCTTTGGAAAATCCCTTTTCCAAATTGTCACACTACCTTGGCCAAGGACTCCTTAGAATCGATCATCATAGAATGCATAAGAGATGCACTCATCGTTTACAAAGATGAGGAATCAGATCCCATCTTAGATCTCATAAACCTCCATATCTAAGTAGTTCATGTCAATCACCACCAGAATTCCCGCTAGATAGCTAAAATGTAGTCAAAGTATAAGGACATAAACACAAGGTTACAATGGACCCTTAGGTCAAAGGACTAACTATATGCACTAGCATAAGTTGGAGAACTAGCCACCACCAACTTGCTACTACAGCTATCTAGTAGATTCTCCAAGCAGTCTCCAATAACTTGTTTTCTAACAAGCACCTACTAATATGCACATATATCACATATGGTTTGCTCATGGAATGACGCAACATCCAACCCTTGGATTATACATTATTAGTGCAAGTCTATCCAAATCTTAGATGCCTTATCTCATAAGATTCTATGACTTAGAATATTTATGATCACGACAATGTAAGATTTATTCGATGATCACCACCCAGTACATGACCAAGTCCCATAGTCTTATGTGATCTAGGGGCTTCAACTATATGCTAGTGAAATAATAAAAGTATAAGATGAAGATGGTCATTTATAAGAATATCATTCAATCAAGATTGTATCACAAGTAAAATAGTTTCTCATGCCAATCTTATTGACTTGTGGGGTACTATTCCAATAGTATTGACTTTATGGGTCTTTTTTCCTCTTCTTTTGGCAACAGTTATATTATTTTTGTAGTAGATTGTGTGTCAAAGTAGGTCAAAGCTAAAGCAACCCAGACTAACAATGCTAAAGTTGTTGTAGGATTAGTCAAGTCTCATATTTTTGCTAGGTTTGGAACATCCAGGGCTATAATCAGTGATCATGGGACTTATTTATGTAATAAAGTTGTAAAGGCTCTATTCAAGAAATATTATGTCACGCACTGTGTCTATACAACTTATCATCCACAGACGAATGGAAAAGCATAGATGTCCAATAGAGAAATCAAGTTTATGCTTGAGAACATAGTGAATCTAAACAGATAAGGTTGGAGTACACAACTTGATGAGCTTTGAGCCTATCGAATAGCTTACAAGACCTCCATAGGTATGTCTCCTTACTGGCTGATATTTGGTAAACTTTATCATCTACCCATGGATTTGGAACATAAGGTGTATTGGGCTATCAAGCATTGCAACAAAAAAATGGATGAAGTTGGAGAACAGAGGAAATTACAGTTGCAAAAGTTAGAAGAAATTCGTTATGAGGCCTATGAGAATTCTAAAATTTACAAGGACAAAACAAAGGCCTTTCATAATTAGATCATTTCCCAAAATAGTTTTTCAAATGGGCAAAAAGTTTTGCTTTATCACTCTCATTTAAACTATTTTCAAAAAACTTATGTTCTTGATGGTTAGGCCCTTTTTATTGTTTTTAACATATTTTCTCATGATGCGGTTGAAATTCAAAGCATGGACTCTAGCAAACTTTTTAAAGTTAATGGGCATTGCTTGAAATCTTTTTATGAAGGTCCCCAAGTGTATCACATTGACAAAATTCATCTAGAAAGTCCATCTCAGGTGACGTGATGAATAGCTATGTCTAGTCAAAGACATTAAAGAACGTCACTTTTTAGAAGGCAATCCAAACTTTTAATTTGTTGTTTATATTTTCAATAATAATAATAATAATAATAATAATAATAATAATAATAATAATAATAATAATAATAATAATAATAATAATAACATCTTTAATTAGCATTCTTTTTTCCTCTGATGCAGAAGATGTTTTAAATTGGCCTATAGGCATGGTTAATTTAATAGGAAAGGTCTCCAATCTACCCGTGCCTACACCTTGTTCAAAAACCTCTTTTGGCACCATTTAGCTATTTGACAAAAGAGCTCTCCAATCTACCCGTGCTCATGCCTTGTTCAAGAATCTTTTCTGGTACATTGAAATTATTTGACATAAAAACTTTTCAATCTACTCATGTCCACATTTTATTTCATCAACTCTCTTGCCATCTAAACCATTTTCACCATTTTTTTTATTTATTTTATTTTATTATTATTTTTATTTCTTTATTTTTACTATTAATATTTTTATATTTATAAAAAAATAAAAAAAAAAAGGAAAAATAGAGTCAAAATTGGAAGACTCCAATATTGACCTAAAATCCACCATTCATCTTATTCTCCAAAACACACTCCTAGCCACCATTAACATCTTCTTTATCTTACCATCATCATCACTATCACCATTTAATCTCAAATACCTACCATCTTCACCATTATCTTCACATACCCCTGTAACCATCATATTCACACACCTACCACCATCCACCATTAACACCATAGGCCACCATCATCTTCACCACCATCTTCACACACCTATCACAATCTTCACAAACCCACCAACCATTACCATCATCTTCACACACCTACCAATATCAACACAAACTAGCCACCACCCCACCACCACCATGAGTTACTCAAAAATGAAAGAAAAACAATCAATAACTCATTCTCAATAGGCCAAGAACACTCAAGTAACACATCCATGTTCAACCAAACCTCTTTCGAAATTATCTCAGCCGCCAACCACTTCCATTGCCAATGCTCGGCCATCTACTTTATTCGGATTTCAATGTCATTCTCGGCTTGTAAAAGGAAAGACCATCCTTCCAACTATAGATTCTAACTTGCATGCATCTCTACATTTCACTACATCTCATGAGGAAGATAGATACACTAAGGTTCGCTCTAAACCAATCCTCTTCTATAAGTATATTCACTACCCCTACTCTTTAGACTAAAACTGTTCATACTGATTTTGATTGATTAATTAATAGTATTGGATGGTGCCATTATTTTTCTATCATTATCCAGCATATGTTGAAATTGTGTGTGAATTCTATACTACTTTTAAGTTTAACAAATTGGCTGACTTCTCTTTGCATACTCCTAATGTGGTTACATTTTGATTAATAGGTCAAAGGTTTAGCTTATCTATTACTAGATTTAACTTAGCATTCAATTTTATCACACCTAATTATGCACATTCTAATGAATATTTGAACAGTAGATGTGATTTTAATGATGCGTTTGTACCTCAATTACTTTACAAATCTTTAACTCAAAACACAGCTATCCCTTTTGATCCTAGCAAATCCAAAGATACTTTTCTTGTCGATCCTACTTATGTTCATCGCTTTTTTACATTTTTTTTTTCGAGTAGAAAGGATTCTAGTGGTGTGCTATCAAAATCTGAGTTTTATTTTCTGTTTTGCATGCTTAATAATGTGGAAGTTAACCTTGGATGTTGATTAACTACTCAATTAGCAAGTGCCTTGGCTAACAAATGTGCATTAATTTTGGGATCATTTATTACACATTTAGCCATACACGAGCATTTGATCACTCCTAATGATAACGTATTACATATTGCTTGTGATATAACACCTTTAGATTTGAACTATTTAGAAGGGATAGGCCTAGTTGGCAAACAAAACGATATGTTTTATTTTTGCTCTCCAAGACCCAGTATGTCAAGGAAGCATATGAGGGTTTTTGAAGATGATGAGGGAACCTCACCCACCTCTACTACAACTGAAGCAAGGACTCATGAAGATGATCTTCATGCTATTCAACACCAGCTTTCACGCATAAAGGCCAACCTTATGGTTTATTTCGCTCATGTTAGTTTCCACCCTCATTTTCACCCAGTTATTGAAGCTATGCAGATCTCGTCTTCTCATAGGAGTACCTCTTCCACCTTTTTATGCATTTACATTATTAGTTTGAAACATTGAGGCCAATGTTTGGTTTAAGTGTGCGAGAGGAAAATTTGAATTCATTTTTCTTCAAACATGCATGAAATAATTCTATACTCTTCTTATATGCTTTCAAAGTATGTTTTAGTTCTTGATTTGTTAATTTTTTTCATTAACCTGTTGCCTATTTTGCGATGCTTGTCCCTAATGTAACACTAAAATAATTAGGTTGAATTAGGACACATTGTACATATGGCATTAGCAGTTGAGTTCTTATTTATTACATTTTGACTTGTTACCTTGTTAGGTGATTTAGATGAAAAATATATGAGGGAATTAATGCAAGTCACCCTAATAATTGTCATACATAGTGGGTAAACTTTTCCAGAACTTACCTTGATGAACATATTCAGGTTGAATTGTTGAGTTAAATGTACTAAGATAATGAAGATGACTGGGTTTGACCATCTAACCCCTCTCTAAAAAAAGTGGAAAAGGGGCTTGATTGCTCTGCTAACCACTAAAATAAAGTGATTATGAGTAGAGATAATAATCATCTAGGTTTTTGATTGGCTGAGTAAATGGGGTGCATTCATCACCAATGTCTGTATTTGCATAAAAAGGTCGAATGACATTCTAGACAAATTGTGGTTGGTTGACTAACTAGGTGCATTAATCACCAATGTTTGTATTCATGTAAAAAGGTTGGTCCATGTGCTAAATTTAGTGCAAAAAAAAAAAAAAGAGATCGAATAAGGTTTTCCCTTTTGTCCTTTATGTTTTCTTACATTTGACTTGCTATTTCTCCATGAATATGTGATATCGTTGCATGTTTTTTATAGTTGTACCTCTATATCTTGACTTGAATTCAACTTAATGAAAAAATATAAATCCCTTTTATATTTCAACTTCAAAGAAACTACCAGGGTGACAGGTTAATTATGTGATTTATAACCGTTCTTTTTATAAAGTGCAAGTTCTTACTTGTGTCTTGATTTGGCCCCCAAAATGTGATAATTTGAACTATTTGGGGACAAGTTGAGAAATGGAGAGAAAGGATTGTGAGAAAGATTGATATATTGGAGCTATGGTATGCTTGAAGATAAGCATTGTCTACGTGTGAGGGAATTTGTTGCATTTTTGTCTTTTTATTCGTATAATTCCCCCTTGTGATTAATAGTAAAAATGCTCAATTGTTAGGTCTTAACTTTCATTTTATATTTTGTGAAGCAAATTGAAGGTTCAAGCTAAGTGCAACTAAAAATCAAGTACTTTACATGCTTGGAGCAAAGATCGCATTCCCAAGGAGACGAGGAATGGAAGAAGGAAATAAGCATTCAATCTATTTAGGCGGTTGTATATAATTGGAATATTTTAATTTCTATTTTTTTTTTTTGAGTTTTCCTATTCTGGTACGGCTTTTATTAGTTTCCCATTTGCATTAGGAGTGGTAGACTATTTATATGGAACTAAGTATCTTTCATAAGAGTTTTTCATTCTTTCATTCAGCATATTTTATTTTTCTTATGTTTTTCTCTCAAACATGAGTTGTTAAATTCTTCTTCTAGCCTAAGGAATTATCAAAGTTTAGGTTCTTCAATATTTGTGAGATCTAAATAGTTTTGTTCATATTTCTTATTTCTTGAGTATTTATTTATCTTTAGTTTTCATTTTGAATATTCAAATTTATTGAATTTAGGGCCTAAATTGATAGCTTAGAATATTCATTATATCAATTAGAACATTAAATCCATAATTATTTAATTGTTCTAGTACTTGTGGCAAATAACATAGTTATGTGTAGTGATATGCATGATTTATGTTATGTGGACAAATAATGTAGTCTAAATGAACTCCACTTGTGTGTGTTTGTTGGCTAGGGCTAGGTCTCTCTAGTTTTTAATACTATTGATAAATTAAATCCTAGAAGCATCTCTTTAGGGTTGCTTATTGGCAAGAAAAATAACTAACGAACTTCTCTTAGTCATCGACATAGTAAGGAGAGATTAGTTATTAGGGCGTTAAGTAATTATAGCCATTTAATTCAAGGAGGAATTTAGTTTTGCATCAATGATTAAATCTGTGAACCAAACTAAGATTTTAGCTTAAGCTAGATTTCATTCTCATTTATTTCTTATTTTATTTGTGATTTATTTTACTTTTAAAATTCTAGGTTTACATTTTCATAAAAATCCCCCCTTGTTTCTATTTTATTTAGTAAACTTGAAAGAAATAAAATTCACTAATCTCTATGGAAAACAACCCTACTCACCACTGATTAAAAATCATCTTTAGAGTAGGATTTTATTTTTGTTGGATTTGACACCCACCACTAATCCTGAAGCCAAAACTAAAGAGATAAATGTGATGGACAAAATTGCTAATGAAATGGTTATAATTAAAAAAAATTATAATCATGGAGAGAAAATACCCTAGAGTTAGAAGGCAAGCCCCTAAGCTAGCCATGCAAAAACGTTCTTGTATCGACAATGTTCTTATTGAAGATATTATTGAGAATGAATCATTCTTGAACTTAAACCCTTTACCAACCTTGTTGATGAATGCAAAGACCAAGGGCAAGGCAGTGATTGCAATAAAGATAATATCATGGAACTGCCAAGGATTGGCCCAATCCAAGTTAATAAGAGCTCTAAGGGCACTATTTCTTGAATTCAAACTTGACTTGTTTTTCATGTGCGAAGTCAAAACTAAAAAAAATACCTCCATTATTTGAACTCTCAACTCTTTTGTTCTCACCAATCATTTCTTTGTTCCCCTGATTGGCATTTCAAAAGGCCTTTGCTTAGCCTATAATAACAATACTTGCATCTAAATTCTTTCTCACAATGACTTTCTCATCCATGCTCTTGTTCAATTTAACTCAAATTCTCTCCCTTGGTTCTTTATTGGAGTTTATAGCCTTTGCTGCCTCTCTCTTAAATCTTTATTCTGGAATTTATTGCATCAATTTGATTCTAACACCTCTAGACCATGGCATTTTATAGGAGACTTTAATGGTGCCTACTCCTAATTAGAAAAGAAAGGAGGTAAATCTTTTGACTCTACCTCAAAAAATACTCTATTAGATGAACTTAGTTCTCTTGGTCTTGTTGTTCTTGGTTTCCATGGTTATCCCTTTACTTGGAATAATAAAAGAGAAGGCTATGCAAATATCCAACTTAAGTTGGACAAAGGGTAGCTAACTCTAATTGGTCTCTACTCTTTCCAACCTCTAGTATCCTTTACTACCCTACAATTGCCTCTAATCATAGACTTATCCTTCTTAAAATTGCCATTGTTTCTAATCATGCTCCTAAACCTTTCAAGTTTGAATTAATATACCTTAATGATGCATCATGCTTTGATGTTATATACCATAGCTACAACATTCGGGTTAAAGGATCATCACCCTTTAAACTTCATTATAAAACTAAAAATGTCAAGAAGGCACTTAAAGTTTGGAACATTCACCACTTTGACTACTATCAAACTAAAATCAAAGAAATTAAGAGCATAATGGAAGTTGTGCATTCTAGGTACCAATCTATTAAAGTTCTTATAAAAGAATTGAAACTATGCAGAGGCAAAAATCAAAGGAAAAATGGCTCCAAGATTGAGATGCTAACTCTAGATTTTTTTTTTTCATTTATCTACTATTTTTCGTGCTAGAAACAATATGATTGTTTCAATCAAAGGGGAGAATGATACTTTCCATTTCAACTAGCAAAACATTGGCAAGGAATTTTGTAAGTTTTACCAAAGTCTTTTTACCTTAGAGATTGATTCTAATTCTCTTCCTTTCCCTGATGACTTGCAAGGAATTTCACAAGGAACATTGTAACGATGTTTCTTTGAGGAATGTTAAAGGAATTGTAAGAAGAACTACTAATTTTTGAAAAGAAAAGATGAGAAACATAAAACTGAAAAAGTTAATCCTATCAGACCATCTCCACCCTTTCCTCATAAGCTTAAGAAGCAAAAGTTGGACAAGTAATTTCAACAATATTTGGAGGTTTTTGAGAAACTCCATATAAATATTTCATTTGATAAAGCTTTAGAACAAATGCCAAGTTATGTGAAATTCATGAAAGCTATTTTATCTAAGAAAAGGCATTTGAGTGAATTTGAAATAGTAGCTCTCATAGAGGAATGCAATGCAATCATCCAAAAGAAGTTACCCCCAAAGCTTAAGGTTCCTGGAAGTTTCACTATACCATGCAAAATTGGTACTAAATTTTCTATCTACTAGCAACTTAGATTGAGAGAGATCAAGCCAACTAGTATAACCTTGCTACTTGCAGATAGAACATTCACATATCCTAAGGAAATAATTGAAGATGTATCGATAAAAGTTGATAAATTTATTTTACCTTGAGATCTTATTGTGTTGGACATGGAGGAAGATACTGAAGTGCCAATCATCCTTAGGAGACGATTCTTGGCCTCACGTAGGACTATCATAAATGTGTAAAAAGATAAATTAACCATGAGGGTCTAAGATGAAAAGGTAACTTTTAATATGTTTAAAGCATTTGATTTTTCTAAGGATATTAACAAGTATTTTGCAATTAGTATAGCAAATAAAAAAGTCAAATCATATAAAGAAGAGGCTAAATATAGGAGTGATCAAAAAATTTTAAAAAACTCATTAGAGCCAAGTGAACATGTACTATTCTACAACTCTAATTTTAAGTGGTTATCAAGAAAGCTAGAATCATGATGGTTGGAGCCATTTTGAATCATTGAAATCCTTTCGCATGGAATGATGGAGTTGGAAGAAATTAGTTCAAGAAAGCAATTTTAGGTGAATAGGAAAAGAATCAAGTACTATTGAGAAGGTGATTTGATCATCAACAATGCACAACCACCTTAACCAACATCAAGTGAAGTTTGAAAGTCAAGCTAAATGCTATACATCAAGTACTTCTTGGAAGGCAACCCAAATTTTTAATTGCTTATATTTCTATTTTTCTTACTTATTTTTTCTTCTCTATTTGATTTAATTTTTAATTTAATTTGTGCATATTTTTTGTTTCACAGGATGCCAGGTAATGGAAAAAAGAAAATTTCTCAAAAGAGAGAGAAAGACAGAGAGACAGAGAGAAACGAAAACAAGGTAAAAGCTTGCGCACCTAGGTGCAAGAAATTTGCATCTTGGTGCAAGGCATGAATTAATCATGCCGTAGGACAGTAGCCCACATATCAGGGCGCAAGCCACTTGCACCCTCGCACACAATGCATCTTTTTAAATGCAAAAGATGTGCAATTGCACTAGGGCACAATTAATTTTGAGCCCTAGCGCATCATAGCACAAATACTATATTTAAAAAAAAGAAAGAAAAATGAAGAAAAGACAAAATTGAGAGACAACAAGCAATCTACCATGCCACCCCAGCCGACCTCACCCAACCATTCCCCTGTCCCCTAACCTATCTTTTCTTTTCTTTTTCTTGTTCTTTTTATTTTCCTTTTATTTTTTTCCTTTTCTTTTTCTCTATTTTTTTTTCTCTACTCCTCTCATTCACTTTTGTTTCCTCAAACAAACCCCCCACGCCACCATCATCATCACTCCCTCTTTCGCTTATTTTAGATATATTATTATTTTAGATTGATTTAAATTTCTAGGTATTTATCATTTATAAAGGCCTTTTTAATTGATTTGAGAGTTTGGAATTATTCAAAATTTGTATTGCATAATTTTTTGGTTGTTTATTTGAGATTATTTGATAATTAATTGATTGATTATTGAGGTGAAGTGCTAGATGTTTGGGTGCCAATTTTAATAAAATTGTTGGATGTTGATTTATTGATTGGAATTTCTTGATTTTTCCTAGGTGTCATTGGGAGTAATTTTGTTTGGAGTTAATTCTCACCACCACCACCATATCTTTATATTGATGTAGCAATTCCACCCTCGGAAGTCAAGAAGGATGATTACACCATCGAATGATTAGGGCGTATTTTCTTCCTTTTTTATTTTTATTTTTATTTTTGTTTTTATTTTTATTTTTATCATTTTTCATATTAGTGTCTCTTATTTTATTGTTATTTTCTTGCTTTCTCTATCATAATAATATTAGCACTTTGAGGGTAAAGTACCTCTCAAGTTTGGGGGTTGCTTTGCAAGTCAATTCTTATTTCTTTGTGTTTCGTTATTTCATGTTATTTTGGTTATGATTAGGGTTTAGTGATTGAGTTGGTGTCCTACATATACAGAAATTAATCTTTTTGAATTAATGAAGATTTTTCTCCTTTAATTTTGTGTTTTGTGAAAAATTATAATTGTGTGATGATGGAATTGTGCACTTTAAGTAGAAGCAATACTAAGATGACATTCCCTATTTTTGAGCACTCACTTTTTCACTTTTCGTTATCAATTTGATTTAGAGGACATTTATGTACAAGTAACATAAGTAATACTTTGAACTCTATAATTTGTTTGATTTCCCTATTGAGGTAAAATCCTAGAAAATGCTCAAATAAGGGAAATGACATAAGCCATTTTGACCCGTTTGAGCCTTTCAAGCCTACCAAATGATATTATATTCCTAGGGTCCCCTGTTGGGCCTATTTTAAAATATCCTTTTATTTGGCAACTAACTCAGTAGCTAGCCTAAACACATGATCCCACCAAATAAATCCCACAATTACTTGTTAGATCTATTTGAAGCTCTTATGAAGATGATAACAAATAATATAATGCCCATGAGTTTGATTTTCTTCCCCTAACTGAGAGAGAGAGAGAGAGAGAGAGAGAGAGAGAGAGAGAGAAGACAAAGGTGTAGATAAGGCCTCATGCACAAAAAATTAAAAAAAAAACAAAAAAAAGAGAAAAAAAAAGTACATAGTGGCATGAGCACCAAGAAAACAAATTTGAAAACAAAGGAGAAAGAAAGAAATTAAGAAGGACTGTTCAATAAGTTTGGAGGCGTATTGAAAGGTAATGATGAACAAGTGCAATGGGTATTGAGTCAATATTATCCATATCTTTTTTACCTTTACCCAAGCCTATATTACAAGCTCTGAAAGTCCTAAATGATCCTTTATTGAATGTATTCTACATTGGTGGAGATAGAGATGAAAAACAAACCTATGAAGTATTAAGGTAGAGTTTTGTACTTGTACATAAATTAATTCGAATTACCAATATGTACTTATAAAGAAATCACACACATACACGAAGTACTCATTTGAATATTGTATCTGCTTGTATGTGCCTAGTGAAATTAGATCACAATTGTGGTCGGCCATGAGCATAGGTTTGAAGTAGTTCTAGAGTAACAAAAAGAAGTAATGTTTTTTATACATGCATTTTAATGTTGATTTGTTTTTCTTAGATTGTCTTTAAGTTTTTTCCTTGTGTTGCTCGAGGACGATCAATGTATTAAGTTTGGCAGTGTTTGTTTAGTCCCTATTAGTATTAATTTTAATATCATATTTAGGACTGAACAAATAATTTTCTTGTTTAAAAAATTATAACTCCTTTTCTAATTGAAGAAAATTTGGAATTATAGGAATACAAGTAGACAAATTGTAAAAAATGAACTAATTGACACAAGTTGGTGGGAATGCTAATTAGATAACACATCATGATCTAATCAATGATGGATAAAAGAGTTTTTATTTATTTGGGTCCTATTCTAATTAGAAGACTCTTCTAATCAGTTATAAGTAGGCCTTTCTAATACTTAGATTATCTGATCAACAGTCAAATGCATCTTTAAATCCTAGAGGAGTTCGGGAAAAGAAAATCTAAGGATTGATTGACAATATATGAGCTTAGAATTAGTTGTTCAAATTGATGGATTAACTAATTTGTGAGTAGGATAGGAATATACCTGCTTGCCCTAAATAGTTAGTTGAGTGGTACAACCTTATTTATAAATTAGTTAATTCATATAGGAATATATTGAATTGAATAAATTAAAGATTTGATTGCGAGTAATTCGAAAGAACCCCATAATTGTATAAGACTCAAGACCACTAACCTGTTATTAATTTCATAGAGAGAAAATTATGTAATCAACTCATTCGATTGATGAAATCATAATTCTAGGCTTCTGTATCCTAGTTGAAATCTTAATCAATACACATTTTCTTATTTTCATTAGTTTAGTTTTAATTCCTACATAATTGATTTTGTTTTAATAATACAAATGTATGATAAATTAGTAATTATTAGCAAATAATTTTGTTCCTCATGAGATCAACACTCTTCTCATCACTTTATTACTTGTTGAGATACGTGGACTTGTGTAACTATTTGCATTATTTTTTTTGCACACCAATAATGGAATTACAACATTAAATTCGAGATTATGGATAAAAATTTGGTTTAAACGATTAAATCTTTACTAATTTAGCTTGGTTCATATGTTAAGTTGATTGCCAATGTAAGTTTAAGTTAATTGGACCAAATTGTAATTGTGAACTAGAATGATTGGGTATGATTTTAGTTATAAAGTAATATTTAAACTCAAATCACTAATGATGAACTAATTACCATTAACTAAATTAATTGATACATCTAAGAATTTAGAATTTTGGACTAAAAATAAGAATTGGTTGTTATAGAAAGATATATATGAAATTCATAAGGAAGATACAAATTTATTGGTAACGGGCTAGGAATACTAAAATAAGTAGTGTTGGTGAAAATAAAATACTAGCCCGAAGTCAACAGAATGTTAAATTGATATTAATGACTTAAGGGCGTGCTTAGGCAGCCAAATTATGAAAGAAATTCAAAATAAGCCTTTAATCGCCTAAATAAGCCAAATGTATGGCGGATCTAGTAAAATAACTTAACTAATTGAGGTAATCTAATTATTAGACATATCAATAATAGAATTAGGACAATAGGGGTGCTCCACAAGAGATTAAGGACATTAACATAATTAAAGCACACAAAGAACCCTAATTGCATATAAGGATTGCTATAGTTAATATCAATACTTATTTTATGCTTTATTGATGTTAGGTGGAGAGGACACGAACAACCCTAATCAATAGAGGACCTCTAGTGTGGACATTGAGACTTAGGTAAGGTTATAGTACCTTTTCCTTGATTCTTGACTCATTCATATGTGTTTTATCTATTCAAAATTACCCAGATGCTCAGGACTTTCTATTGTGTTTGCAAACCTTTGTCCCTTATACCCTTCAGCCTTGTCAGATAATCTCGTATTTGTTACTCACTCTTTTTATCGAGATGCCATCAATATGATCTTGTCAACTGCTTATCTGCTCATTCCCTAAGATTGGTATTCTATTTTATTGTTGAGGTGCCGACCAGTTGCTTTATCGTTATCGGTATCAACTCTTTTTATTTATTATGTTAGTTTCACTATTAGTGTTATGTCATGTCACCATTGGGAATGCTTTTGGGATATTTTTTTTTTTTACCCATAGGGACACCATGGATTGTTGGCCTTTGGGACTAGGTCAAGAAAGACGACTAAGAAAAATAGACCAATGATGATTGGTCTCCCGACAAGTATTCATTTGTGATCCTAACTCACTAGTGGTTAGGGGTAGCTGTCTATGAGTGGTAAGGTCGGCCAATCCACATATCAATCATGTCATGTAGAGCTAATCACTTGATAATTAGAGAAATAATGCCTTTGTTATGATATTTTTTTATTCTAATATATTCTATTCCTATTATGTTTCATTCATGATATGTTCGATTTTGATATGCTTTGGGGACTATTTCGTTAATCTTTTGAAATCCGAACTCTGCTATGTTAGGCATGGTTATGTCATATGTCAATGGTTGCCTATTTCTACTATTCAAACCCATCTTCTTCCATTATTTTATTGGTGTATGTTGATCCCATTATTATTATTTCATTCAATACTTGCCATTTCTCATTATATTTGGACCCATCTCAATTCTTCTTTCACCTCAGATGCAATAACAATTATATACCTCCCTAAGTCACAATAACATATACCTTTTTCATATTATCAATTCTTTTTCCCAGCTAAGTTGTAACAAGTGGCAAGTGGAGTGCTACAAGCTATACTAGTGTACATAGTTTTGTTACTGGCTTTATGATGTAATAGGTTCAAACTTATTATGTAAATTTTGGGCATGTAAGCTTGAAACTAGTTTGATATAAGTGAAAATTTTGTATATATATAGGTTTTAGGACTTGTGTTATTGTGGAATGTTGCATAGCAAAATGTAATAGTTAAGTTGAAATGGTTAATACTCGAGTTAGTAAAGAACACTTTATTCCTCTCAGGAGGGCCGCTTCATCATTGATGTTAAATGACTTTTGAATGAAGGAACACTCACCTGGAACACTAATATGCTCGAGGAATTATTTGACTATGCAACAATGTAAGTAATTCAAAAACAATCCATGTTAGTCCTTCAAGACAAAAAGATATGCTCATTTGGATTCCTCCTAAGTCAAGGAAGTTCTCTATTGAATGGACCTATCTCTGTGATCAAGAGAATCAATTTTCACCTTATTCCAGTGATCAAGTTGCTGTCTAGAAAAAAATTTGGAATGCAAAAAATTCATAATCGGCATAAGCTTTTGATATGGAAAATTGCTTAGGATATTCTACCTACCAAGCAAAAGCTTGGAATAATTCTCAGTTTGAATAATTAGATTGTCCAATTTGTGGAATTGATGAGGAGACAATTAAACATATCTTTCTAAGATGCCACCTTACTAAAATGATTTAATTTAATTCTAAATTGAACTTTATTCTTGCTCCATTTAGAAATGAACTAATCATAAAGTGGATTCAAATCCTTTTTGCTTAACAAAAGAAATGTATTGCTCTAAATCTCTATTAATGAAGAGTTCCATTTTTTTACTGTTGTTGCTATGGAAATGCTTTGGAAATTTTGAAATGATATCACTTATAATTCTGATGCTTGTGATTTGCAAGTTCTCCTAAATAGAATTGAAAAGATAACCAAAGACCATACAAAAGCTCAAAGTGCAAAGAAAACAAAAATGGAACAAGAAAGAGCAAATACACACACCTCCAAACGTTGGTTGGATCATGATTAACATAGACACCACATTTAAGGATGGAGTTTTCTTCTTGGCAATCCTTTCAAGAAATGAAAATGGTTCTGTTTTTTATGCGCAGACAAAAAAAGTGCTCTATCATGATGTCCTTACTATAAAAACTGAAGCAATTGTCGAAGAATGCAAAGTCATGAATCAATAGAAGCATCACCTAATTATCTTTGAAACAAACAACAATCAAGCTTGGTTGATGATTGTGGTCTCAAGAACTCCCCCCCCTCCCCCCCAATTAGACAAACAAGGCATCAATTGATGACATCAAGAGATTTTGGAATTGCTAACCTAAGTGGAAATTCAAGTGTATCTCTAAAATAACAAATTTTGTAGCCTATAATTTAGCTAAATGGGGTGAGAAAGAGGATTGGAACTCCTTAATGCCTCTTAATCTTTTGCGTGTACTTTTTTGTGATTGGGGTCATCCCCTTATTGACTCTATCTCTTAAGTTGTTTGATTAGTAGAAGTTGTTTAATTATAATTAAAAGGAAAAAAGCTAATTAGTACACAAAACTATTTTATATAATACACCCTATGAACCTGGCCAACAAATCATTTAAAAAAAATTAATAGCAGATATTGGCATGGATTTGTCCATAAAAATGTGCAGTTGAATTTACTTTTGAAAAGATTACTTCATTGTGGGGTTGAAAACATTTGGGCAAAATTTAGTTGGATTGATAAAAAAAATAAAGAAAAATTAATAAAGCAAACATATTTCTTTAGCTTTATTGAATTTGCATGTTGTAAAAATGATATGAATTTTATTAAAAGAAAAAAGTAGAATAGAGTACTCAAGCCATATTGAGCTGGGATAATTTCAAATTTAAGGTAAAGCTTCAAAAATGTAGACATATATTTTGAGCTAAAGGAGTTTAATTTTCTTAGGTAGATCTTAATTCATTGAAGTTCAAGTTCTGATAGAGTTCTGCTCAATTAAACTCGAGGTAAGTGAATTTGAGTCACTAAAAACTCAAACTTCAAGATTTTCAATTTAACAAAATAATATAAAATTTAATAACTTAAAGTTGTAAATTTAACATTCATTAATTCATTATAAATAATAATAATAATATTAAAAAAACTCAATAAAATATAACAAATAATATATTAGCAATATGTCTATTATAGGGTTGTCAATGGAGTGGATTTTAATTCAAATCTAATTTGAATTTGATTCAATTACTTAGTATCTTTAATGTAACACTCCGTTTGGAAAGTGCCTACTCCCAACGAAGGTGTTACTTCGATCAAATTTTCAAGAATTTCCAAAATACAAAATATACACATCCAAAACTTTCAATTTAAACAATTCCATAACAACCCAAAAAATAAATAAGATTAGAATCAATTATTGACATATGTGTCAACTAAAGCCAAACTTGAGTTTCCATAATTTACAATCACTCAAAAGCTCACATCAAATATCTCAAGCTACAATAATTTACACTTATTAAAAGTTAAAGATGTAACCCATTGACAAACACATTATTTACACTGCACAGGTATACCACATCCTTACTATTTGTAGATACCTTGATAATACTGTTTACACTATGCATAATGGCCCAAGCTCATGTGCCTTCTATTCCTTCAACTAGGGCAAAGAACAAAATGAATAGTACAAGAAAGGTAAGTCTGAATGACTTAGTGAAATAATGATCAAAATGCATTAACAAAATATGACGAATGGAATACAGTATATGCATACAAGAAAAATATTTATTTAGAGTTTGAATAATTAAAGCACATGTCCAAGCAACATGATATTGAAGAATAGATTAATTTCACAGAATTCATGAAATTGAGTTCGAGATCATGAGCTAACTCAACACTGTCCCATACCAACAAAGAGACATCTCAAGTTTTAGTACATTATGTGGGAAATCTCACATGCAAAACTTAAGAATTAAATCAATTTAGAGAACTATGTGTACAATTATGTTTCATAAAAGACTTAAATTTGAAATTCAAGGATCAATTCAATCTTATAAAACCAACTATGTAGCAACATATACATAAATGAACTGTGAAAACACATTTAATGAAATCGACTATACAAGAATGTTTTCACAATCGCCATATAGAGCAAAATAAATCAAAAAATTACTTCCAATCTGACTAGTAAAATGGTTTCCATGACCAATGTATAATTATGGGGAAGTCAGCATGACTGCCTCTATCACCACAGGTTAGCCAACAGGGTACCTCCATCACCAGTATATATAAATACAGGCCAATAGAGATGGCCTCCCTAATCATTATAGAATAATTACCAACTGCTAGGGTGGCCTCCACAGCTAGTATTGATATAGGGAAGTAAAACGAGCCCAATAAGCCCAATAGAACTAACTTAGACCAAGAATACATTAAACTAGTTAACTAGTATAAGCTATTAGCATTCCTTTAGTCGACCAAGATATGCTCGAAGGGCTTAAAGCCAAAGAGACATCTCCACCCTAATAAATCCTTCATTCAACTAGAGTGTGAAGGAGAGCCCATGGCTAGGAAGACATCTCGACTAGAAGAGATCAACCTAAAAAACATGAAGGTTTTTTCCTCCCACTGGTCATTGTCGCATTAAATGCAACTCAACCACTACTTTGTTGTATTGAACACACTGACGGGTGGCATGTCTCCGTTTTAAAGGAGCACATCGCCATTATACCACCAACATGCCTCCGTATTAAATATAGAGATCTTCTCCATATCACAAAGGGGGGAAATGTGCCACCAAGAAGGGAGTTTTCAAACAAATAAAAACCTAAAAAGCCCTTATATAAAGACAAGGGCCCTTACTGCGTGAAAAAAGGCATCATAGACATTTTAACCTCCCATGAGAAACTATAAATATCCCATTGCAACTGCTCCATTAGGTATGTTCACTATAACTTTGGTCCTTGCTCTGCCACTCTAAATTCTAGTCGAATATATTAACTTGAGTGTTGAGTGCCTTAGCTGAGGACTTTCTCAACTAACCTTACGTGTGTTGATTGGTTGTAAGACTCAACCTATTATTATCCTTACACCTTTCTCCAATCCATCTCCTCATCAATTACTATGGGCAGGGCCCAATTCCCCAACTTTCATATCCAAGCATCATTATTTAGCACCATTTGTAGGAACTACAATCCGTAACCTGAGCAAATAGCAAACACTAGGTGAGCTATTTTTGAGAAAAAGAAGACTAAAAAGTCCCCGACCTCTCCACTTTATCCCTAGCAAGAATAGGATGTGGCTAGACCAAGTTTCTAGCCAGCAAGTGGTGACCTTGATGATGCCACAACTTATGCAGATAAAAAGTAATCAAATATCATCCCAACTTTCAATTCAACTATCGAAAATGCTGTAGAAACACAACAACTAACCCGCAGTAGCTGCTAGCACTACCTCATCCTTTCTATCATGAGGAAAGACCCCAGCGACATGATAAGGCATGAAATGAAACAAAATGCTAGCCTAACAAGAGAAATGTTAGTATAGGTTATTTCCAGTGGGAAGACCCCACCAGCATCCCAGAGAAAAGGTGGCTGACTATGTTGAACACCTTACTTGACCCAATCGAGCCCAACAGTGCAATAAGGTCTAGCATTAAAAACCTCAGCCGAATAGAAAATTATCCCAAGCAAACTAAAAAGAATCAAAAAAAGTATCACATCAAGTCAACTAATTGATTGGTGCCTCAAAGAAATCTCGAGGAAAAATACAGAGAAAAAAAACCTAACCTAGCAGTATGCCCTAACTCCACCACAAGCGGGAATCACCATTCATTTAGGATAATCAATGAGTGCATAGCAATCGATGCCAAGATTCCAAGATGAGTCTATTGATCCAAATGAGCACCTACTCCATTTTGAGCATATGATGCAATTCCATGGATACAGTGAACACATCCATGCTAAAATATTGGTCACCACACTCTAGAGAATAGCACTCAATTATTTTGTTAAACTAGAACCTATATCTATTTTCTCCTATGTTCAACTTTGTGATAAGTTCCTCCACTAATTTACTAGTAGAAGAAAAGCTAAAATCCCTCACACTCACCTCTATACAGTGAAACAGAATAAAGGAAAATCTCTTTGGAATTTTGTTGCTAGATTTATTACTAAGGTGCTGAAGATTGATAGTCCTTGAACTGAGTTTTTAATTAATGTGTTATTTCTTACTCTCTGACACAAAGAATGCACTAATGCTCTGATCAAAGGAAATTGCGTTCGATGGAGAAACTACTTGACCTCACAAAGAGGTATATGACCCAAGAGGATATGAATAGATTAAAATATGGGAACCCAAAGAAAGACAAAAAGAAAGGTAAAGAAAAGAATGACAAACAACAGAGGGATGGCCCCTAATCCGCCATCAAAAGGTTTCACAACTACAACTCTCTGAATACCACCAAAGAAGAGGTCTTGTTCGCCATCAAAAATGATAACCCCCTCAAAAAGCCCAAAAAATAAAATGAGACAGATGCTATGAAAAGGTTAAAAAATTATAATTACTTCCACAAGCAAAAAGAACATGATATGGAAAAATGTTTCAACCTCCAAGATGAAATAGAGCAACTCATTCGACAGAGGCATTTGAAGAAGTATATCGACAAGCAAGACAAACAAAAAAGTAGGTTGGGTCGGGCTAACCAAACTCCCAGTAGAGAAAGGTCAGTCAACCTAAGAAAAGAAGATAAAAGGAAAAGATAAACCGATGACCATCGTCTTACCTTAAGAGGTGTGCTTAATACCATTACAGGTAGACCAACTGGGAGGACTCTAACCTCTTACTCCTTAAGTACTAAAGAGCTTATAGTAAACTAGATTCCCCCTCATTATATCAATTAAAATTTCTAATTTTGAAGTAAGGAAGATCTTGGTTGATAATGGCAGCTCTACGAATATAATTTTCCTATCAACTCTAAAGAGGATAAATTTGGGAAAGCTTAAGTTTGAAGTAGTTTGCACCCCACTGGTCGAGTTTGACGATCGAAGATCATTCCTGAAGGATCCATTAGTCTATCTACCTTATTTGGAGAATCACCAAGGGGGCAAACCCTTATGGTCAACTATCTAGTGGTGAACCCATCTTTACTTATAATGTCATAATTAGGAAACCTATATTAAATGACTTCAAGGTAATCATCCAATATACCACATAAAGGTCAACTTCCCAACAACTATTGGTATAAGGGAACTACTTTACAACTTAAAGAAAGCTTGGCAATGCCACACCATTTTGGTTGAAACAGGGGATGTCTCAGTAACAGAACTCGAAAAAGGACAAGAAGCAAGAAGAGAAAAAGAGAAAAAACTAGGGTTGAGCCAGTTGAAGAGTTCAAGACCATAAGCTCGAACCTAGAAATCTCGACAAGACTATAAGAATTGGAACTAATCTGGGAAGCAACATGGGGTGCATGCTGGTCAACTTTCTTAAAAGAAATGTCGACATTTTTGCTTGTGAGGCATCTGACCTTCAAAGAATTAACCCCTAAATCATTATTTACCACTTTAATATGGACCCCTCGTTCAAGCCCATCAAATAGAAAACTAGAACTTTCAACATAGAAATAAGGCAAATCATTGAGGAAAAGGTTAAGCAGCTTTTAAAGACATGCTACATTATAGAAGTTCATTATCATAGTTGGCTATGTAATGTAGTCTTTATCTTTAAAAATTAGGGAAAATGAAGAATATATAATGATTTTACCAATTTGAATAAAGCTTGTAGTAAAGACCCTTGCCCACTGCCTCAAATAGATTTATTAGTTGATTCAACAGTTGATTGTGACCTCCTTAACATGATGGACACTTTCCAAGGGGATTATCAATTTTTTATGGCCCCCGATGATAGGGATAAGACCGTTTTTGTAGTACCCAACGGTTTGTACTATTTTCTTGTCATGCCCTTTGGCCTCAAAAATACAAAAGCAACATACCAAAGATTAGTAAACTTTATGTTCAAAAATAAGATCAGCCAAACAATAGAAGTTTATGTTAATGACATGATTATCAAGACAAAAAATGAGCAAACCATCTAGTCGACCTCAACCACATATTCTCAATATTAAGAGCCTTTGGAATAAAACTTAATCCCAGTAAGTGAACATTCAAGGTTAGAGGCAAAAAAATTTTAGGCTGTATGGTTAGTCAAAGAGGCATTAAAGCCAAACCTCAAAAAATTCAGGCAATCCAAGACATCTCATCACCTAAAATGGTTAAGGATGTATAGAGATTAGTTGGGAAGATCATAGCTTTAGGTAGATTCATCATCTGACTGACTGACAAAAGCTTACCATTTTTTGAATTTCTCAAGAATGCAAGAAAGTTTCAAAGGATAGAAGAATGTGACCAGGACCTAATCGACTTAAAGCATGACTTATCCACCCCATCAATGGTTGCCAAGCCTACGATCGAAAAGGTTTTATGCCTTTACCTAGCAGTTACAACAACAGCCATTAGTTTAGTTCTAGTGTCGACATAACACAGAACACACAAACCAGCGTACCACATCAGTAAAGCTCTAAAAAGCCCTAAGCACAACTACTTTGAGATTGAGAAGTTTGCCCTTGCTTTGGTCATGGCAACAAGGAAATTAAGGACTTACTTCTAGTCATACTCCATTATCGCCTTGACAAACCAATCGAAAATAGACATATTGAGGAGATTAACCAAATAGGCCATTGAGTTATTAGAGTTCGATGTCAAATTCCAACCTTAAATAGCTATAAAGGCCCAAGTATTAATAAACTTCATAGCGAAGCATGTCAACCTCCCTATAGTGGTTGAACAATAGCCATTTATTTGGTCTCTGCATGTCAATTGGTCAGTAACATCCACAGGATGTAAGATAGGAATTTCTTTGCGGTTTCCCTGTTCCAAAGAGTATGATTTCATTATCAAACTAAATTACCCTGTCACCAATAATGAAGCAGAATATGAGTTCTTACTGACAAGAAGATAGCTATTGATAGGGGGGTCGAGCATTTAACTACAATCACAGACTCTCAGTAGGTCACAATATAATTCAAAGGAACTTCAAAGCGAGAGAAACATCCATGAATAAATATCTCACTGAGATCATGAAGCTACAGTAATAGTTTAAGAAATTTACACTCAATTAGGTCCCCAGGTCAAAAAATGAAAATGCTAATGCCCTATCTAAATCTGCCAATTCAACAAAAGGTGCTAAAGAAAGAGTCATCGCGTTCCTAGTCTCAAACAGACCCACCATAAATGGCCTCGATCAGAATTAGATTTGAGAGGTCTAGGAATCACCTTCCACCTTACAGGATAAGATTAAAGCTTATTAAGGAAAGGCAAAGTGATAGAAAATAAAGCGAGGGCTCGAAGGTTAAGAAGTCAAGTAGTAAAGTTTGCCCTCGATGAGTATAGTTAGCTATATAAAAGACCCCTCTCTGGACCCCTACTAAGATGCTTAACATCAGAACAAGCTTTTGAAGTCTTGCAAGAAATCCACTCTGACCTATGTAATAACCACTCCGAAGGGTGGACACTAGCCCTCAAGGTTATTAGACACAAGTACTTTTGGCCAACCTTACTCAATGATGTGGCCAACTTTGCCGGGAAATGCCCATCTTGCCAGGTGCACTTCAATATGCTCTATTAGCCAGCTTCAACCCTTATCCCAATCAAAATTACATGGCTATTCAGCTAGTAGGGAATAGACATTGTTGGCTCCTTCCCGAAGGCCTCAAGTTAGAGAAAATACATAATACTCGCAGTAGAATCCTTTACAAAGTAGATCGAAGTAAAGGCCATCCTACATATAACGAATGCTGCCATAAAAAGCTTCCTATGGAAAAATATCATTTGTTGTTTCAATTTGTTGAAATTGCTACTATCAAATAACAAAACCCAATTCCAAAGAAAAAGGACGTGAGATTGGTGTCAAAGTTTGCGAATCTGACAACATTTCACCTCAATTGGCAACCCTTAAGTGAATGGACAAACTAAGGTCATCAATAGAATGATTCTGGACCACATCAAAACTCAGGTCAACTGGTCTAGGAGGAACTAGGCATACAACCTTTTAGGCGTCCTATAGGTATACAGAACCACTCCTAAAACTGCCATGGGATACAACCTTTACAACCTGGTCTATGGTTCAAAAGCATTGATCTCAGCAAAGCTGATACAGCTCATGGTCAAGACAATCTACTATAATCTAATCTTAAATATGGTAGAAAGGCAGCTTGACCTTGAGACGATAAAAAAATTGCACGAACAAGCATATATAAAATACAAAGGTACAGGTTGATCATGACCAAACATTACAACAAAGGTGTCTAACCAAGAAGCTTTCACTTCAGCAACTTCATCCTTAAAAAAGTCAAAGTCTCAAAAAATATTTGATAGCTTAACCCTAAATGGGAAGGCCCTTACTCTATAGTCAAAGTTGCTAAACATAATTCCATAGGATAGCGCATATGGACGGGAATGAGCTCCCTTGACTATGGAACGCAGTGAACTTGAAATAATTTTACATATAAAAAAAGATTCTTTAATCTCAATTCATCTATTTTATAACACATGAGATCTAGTTTTCTCAAAATACATGCTTTTGTAATTTGGTTTCAAACTAATGAAGTCAACTTTATATTTAGACGACCTTTTACTTTCGAATGCAAGCATTGCTTGATTTCCCTTACAAGTGAGAGATAGGCTTCTAGCCTACTAATCCAATAACAATGAAATTGTTTACAGTCAACCTAGTAGTTGACTATAAATTTAGTTTCAAACCAATAAATAAATATATATGCATACTAACTTAATAATTCCATATATGCATCCATTAAGAAAAATTTATTTAAAGTCAACCTCATAGTCGACTATGACCTTAGTATCAAACCAATCAACAAAGATATGTATGTCGGTTTTCTAACTTCATAACTATTTAATTTCAGACTCATTGAATTAAAATTAGTAAATGACATTGAGGGGTCAACTAGACAGCGTAGTGCCAACAAAGAAGAAAAAGGCAAAACAAGATAAAAACAAGGCAACAGTATTTGCTCAAAAATATTAAACATTGTATTGCAAAGACGTTCAAATTATACAAAATATTGTATCGAAATGTTCATTGTGCCTTTCAAGGTAAAACAAGTTAAGCATAACAAAAGGTACTAATAAAAATTAGCAGCAAAATCAGCTAAAGCCAACCCTTTCCCTTCTTATGCTTCAAGCAACGCCTTCTGCCACTTCAGTAATAACACTATTGAGCTCATTCGTAGAGTCCATAAGCATAACCATTGGAAGGCCTTTAACCTCCTAGTCGACTCTAGAGAGAGGAGCTCTTACAGGTTGAGAAAGGATGGCCTCCTCAATCAGGAACGTTTAACCAATGGTAGGGAAATATGTAGCAAAATTCACTTACGCATTCTTGAGGTCAAGGCCGAAATCGCCAACAAACTTGAACTTCTTCCCTACTTCTGCAGCTTTGGGATGAATTGGGGCCTCTATCTCTTTAGCTAATGTGTTCTCATCATAGTCCTCTAGATGCTCATTCTAAAGTACATTTATTCGAGCCTTGTTCTCCACGTGAATTTGATAGCCTAAAAACTCTAGCTATGTTACTGCCTTCTGGAAGGCCTTCTTAGCGTTGTCAATCACAAAGGCAATGCTAGCTTCAATGAAGGCAAGGCTCAACATCAATTGTTGCACTACCTCCTTGTGAATATCAGGCAGTATCTTAATAGAATTCATCCTAAGCACAGAAAAGAGCGCTATTATATCCCAGTGCCCAACCGAAGAGCGAAGCCTCCTCTACTTTCAACCTTGCTTGCTTCAGTAAGTTGTCCAAGCAACTCTTCTCTGCCATGGTGGCCAATAACTCCATATCTTTCTCCTTAACCTATTTCTTCGGCTCCCAGATCCTCAACTCTAAAGACTCAACTTGAGCCTTAGAGAGATCAGACTGCTCCTTCTGCAACTCCATGCGGTCGACAAAGGAAAGTTCAACCCAAAGATAATGTCATAGCCCCACTACCCAACCTACAAGAAAGAAAGATCAAATTAAAAACAAATACAAGTGCTCAAAAAGAAAGGTGAGCAGAACAAAAACTTACCATATTGCAGTAGTATGCAAATACCTTCAGAGTGTCAATCTGCTCGAGCTCTAACATTTTCTTCTAGTCTAAGAGAAAAAGACTAGTAGTAGAACCTTCAAAGGGTTCATTCCTATTAACCCCATAGCTAGTATTAACCACACATTTGCAACTCTCATATTTAGTCCAAACCTTATGCTCGAAAAATCAAATAATAGAAATAACTCCTCAATGGGTAGCAACTTGAAGAGAAAGGCATCAATAACTTTCCCTTTCTCCATGTCAGCGGTGGTACTCTTACAAGGAAAAGGTCAATCATTAATTGCCTTTCTTCTTGGTCGAGGCACTAGGCTAGCAGCCTTGATCATACTTAGGGGTTAGTTAACTGTGCATGCTGGGATAGAGCACCCAAGGACACGGCCTCTCCTCCAATAGCTGCCACCCAACACTCTTGTGCCTTCTGCTAGTAAGCTATAGCTTGTTGATATGTTTGGTTCATGATTTCTCAATCTAAAGGAACACATAAAAAGGAACACAAAATATCAATCAGAAACTACAAAAGAACAATAAAAGCAATGCGGCGAAATCAAGTCTACCTAGGCGAGCATTAGCTAGCAGATTCAACTAATAGGGGACAAGCCTGTTAACACCAGATTCCTCTCCTTTGTAAACCCCAATGCCTCCATTTCTCCAAAATTAACTAAATCTCTTATAAAGGTATTATTTTATAATGGATTTTCATTATGAAGTGTATCGACCAATCCTTTCAACTATCCCCTCAAAATATTAAAGCCTTCCTCATAGGTGCGTGGAAAAACAAATATCTCTTCTCCAAGACTGACCATGAGAGGACATCGGTGTCATGGGTATTTTTCAATGAAGGCAGGCAGTAAAATAATAAAGGCTTGACCCCTCAATGCTACCCAACTTGCGAGACATAGAAAAGTGGAATAGATTGCTAAAGTTTACAAAAGAATGAGATTGGTCATGTATCAACATTAAAATAACAAAGCTATATAGGATTGAAAAACAATTGTGTAGCAATTAGGTGATACAAACGCAAAGACCCCTAAGCAAGTCGATTATGGGTTGTGCAATGGGAAACCTAAGCCCACACTTAAACGCTTCCTAAAAGACTGTTATACAACTCTTTGGAGGTCTATGCATTCTACCTCTAAGACCCGACATAATTAACCTGAACTCGGGGGAAACGTGATGTGTGCACCTACTTAGCTCCAAGTCATTACTAATGATCTCAAATATTATATCACTATATGATCGGTCGTAAGTAACCTACCCCAAGACGTCGAAGGTTGATTAGCCTTCTTAGATGGGCCAGCAGCCCTTGACCACAACCTTCGTCTCATTTCCACCCTCCTCACTCGAACTCCCAAAAGCACTCAACCCTCACTAGAAGACTTGCTAGTCTCACTAGATGATTACTACTCCTTACGATCTAGTCCTCAAATGATCGAATGGCCTCAAAGTTATTCGACCTCCCACTTCTCTAAAGACTCTAAGCATGAGTAAGGTCTTAAAGGTTCATAACAAAGAATGGGATAGTGCAAAACTGTGTAAGAACGAAAAAAAAACTTACAAAACATGGGAGAACAAGAAGTTTGTGATTCTTGCTTGAAGCTAGGCACACACTATTGTTTGAAGTAAAATTTGCAAAGCTTGTCTCTCACTAACGCAACAAATGTGATAAATGAGAAACCCAACATGATATTTATAGGGTTCAGGCAAATGGTAATTCAACCAGCTAAAGTGACTAGTTATCGGGCATTTATTACATAACTGCAGGTCAATAAATTTAACTGCACAATGCAACTGCCATATTTATTGCAATCAAAACCCTGGTCAAAATTCAAAATGTGAGATCGATAATAAAAATAATAATCAATTAAAAAACTAATATTATTATAAAGTTCCGAAGATCAACTACTCGATGCTCCTTCTCATCGTAGGCTCGATTAGGACTCAAGAGTAGGGGGGACTCATGATATGAAGAATTAAATCGAGCCCAATAAGCCCAATAAAACCAACCCAAATTCAAGAATGCATCGGGCTAGTTGACTAGTAAAGGCTACCAGCAATCCTTTAGTCGACCAAGATATGATCAAAAGGTATGTGACCAAAGAGACATCTCAACCCTAAGAAGTCCTTTATTCAACTAGAGTGTTAGGAAGAGGCCCACGACCAAGGAAATATCAAGACTAGAAGGGGTAAAATTCATTTTGATCATTGAGGTTTCAACTCAATTTCAAAATTATTCATATCCTTTAAATTAACTTCAATTTCATCCTTGTGGCCATCCTCAGGCAATTTATTTGGCCAAATTAAAGGGTATTTTTGTAATTATTTATTTAATAATTAAATTAATAAAAAAAAACAAAACAAAATATGAGCCGTTCATTTTTATTGAATAACTTAAACCACAATCCAAAAACCAAAGGCAACATTTATGATTTATTTTCAATTTTTCTTTTATTTTTTAATTCAATAAATTTATTTTATTATTCTTTAATTTCATTGTTAACATAAGTTCTCAATCTTGAATGTAAAATATCTTCACTATAAAGTAAATAAATTGTATGTTTGTTCAATTACAAGTCAATAAATAAGTAAAGTTATAAAATATATTTATACTAGCATTATCCCCGTACTATGCACGAATTTTTTAAAATTATTATTATTATTAATGTAATTGTTGAATAACTAGAATTAAAAATAACAATATAAAAATAAAAATATCACAAAAAATAGTCAAGTAATTAGTATAATTAAATATTACTTCAAAAAATGGTAAAGTAAAATTAAATTTAAAGATTTGAAATATAGTATTTAAAAGCTTAAAACATAAAAAGACATCTCATATACATGATGTCATGAAAAATAAATTTCAAGATTATTCAGCGAGAAGTTAAAAAAATTCAAAACTTTCAAAGATAAAAGTCTATGAATATTATTATATACTTATTAAAAAGAAGAAAATATTATGCAACTAAAAACTAATAGATAGTTGCATTAAAAAAAGTATATATGAGAATGATATAGAAAATAAGATTAGCTGCTTAAAAGTTGTTGGAAAAAACTTGAAATCATAATACTTTAAGATTACTTTAAACTTAAAAAAAATGAATATATATTAACTTAAAACCTATAATATAAAACTTAGATAATATATTGACTGCTAAGAATTTAAAAAACAAAAAAAAACTTATTTAATTTTAATTTTTTATTAAAAATCAATTAAGCTAAGACAAAACTATGATAGTAAAAATAAAAAATTAAGATAAACCAAAATAAATATATAAAATAAATATAAAGCTAAAATCAATATAAGTATATAAGTTAATAGAACCCTTTAATTTGACTCATAGCTTAATTGTTGAATAATTAACTAAAAAAGAGTTTGAAATTAGTAATACAAAGTCAAAATTGATTTTAAAATTTGAATTAGTGATAGGATATGAGGAGAAATTAGAATATAAAATAAATTTTAGAAATAAAATATGATACATTGTCAGTTAAGAGCAACATGTTGAGAAGAATCTTTTGTTAAAAATGCATTTTTTGTGAAAAAAATGCATCTTCTATGCAAAACTAAGGGACCATTTCACTTTTCTTTTTATAACATGGGGATAATTTTGCTTATTATGTGTTATGTAAATTATAGTTAAAAGGATTCTTTGGTCATTTTTTAATTTTTGGCTGGAAAGTGTTACTAAAAAATGGCCAAAAGGATGAGATTGAAGCCAATTAAAAATATATTGATGATTTTGCAATTGAGTTGAAATGTCATAGATAAAAATGAACTTTATCCTAACCAAAAGATGTCGACCTGCAATACAGGAAGGTTTTTTCCCGTCACCAGTAACTATCACATTAAATGCAACTCAACCACCACTCTATCGCATTAACAAGCTAATAGGCGGCATGTCTCCACATTAAATGCAAAAATTTCTTCCATATCCCAAAAATGATGTACCCATGCCACCTAGAATGGAGTTTCCAAACAAAGAAAGATCTAAAATGCCCTCATACAAAGACGAAGGCCCTCACTACATGAAGAAGGGCATTATAAATATTTTAAGCTCTCACGGGAGACTATAAATACCCTATTGCAATCGCTCTATTAGGTATGTTTACTATAACTTTGACCCTCACTCTAACACTCCAAATTCTGGTTGATTATACGGACTTGAATGTCGGAATGCCTTAACCGAAGGCCTCCTCGGATAGCTTCACATATGTTAATTGGTTGCAAGACTCGACCCATTTTTATCCACTTACCCATCTCCAATCCATCTTCTAGTCGATTATTTTGGGCTAAGGCCCAATTCCCCAACTTTCAAATCCAAGCATCATCAAGTATATTGCAAGCCATTAGGAACAGCCTCCACAACAAGTATATTACGAGTTAGTAGGAACAGCCTCCACAACCAGTATATTACCAAATAATGAGTAGTTATCAAGAATGTCCCACAGTTACATGATGAAATATGGCGATGGTCTTGATAATGCATCAACTAAATCATATTGTAATATATCAGTGTTCTAAGATTTCGGTATTTTAATTCATGAAATTCAAAACCCAATCCAAATTAGAACATTAATTTTCAATAAAATATTATTTTTAGAAAAGTATTAGAGAATTGATTCCTCAAGAATAGTATTCAATCAATATATCAAGTTCAATGAAAGAGTAGTGGGATAAGTATTTCAGAAATGAAACAATATGGCCATTATATTGAATATGAGCATGTAGAAGGGAACAAAAAGCATATCATATTACAAGACATAAATTTTTTCCCAACAAAGAAGTACCGTACTGTCGAACATAAACCTCACCTAGTGATCTTGAGCAGTGCAGCTTTTCTCAGTGAGCCTAATAGCCTAAGCCCTTATTACCTAGTTAGTCCAACATGTAATATAAGACAATCTAAAATAATGGTAACTCAATTTCCAAATTATGCATCTATGCTCAATCACTTAAAATTTTCTCTATTTAATTCCTTGAGTCTCACTAATCTTAAATTCGAGTATTAAGGCATTGTCCTGAGTCTATATATTGCCTATGCACTTAATCGACTAATATTTATTTTATTTTGTAATATTATCCAGATCCATTTTATCTTAAATTGAAAATCTAATTACTTATTTGAACTTGATTAACATAATTCTAATAATTGCTTTGGTTCTTTACAATTATTTTAGTTAGTTTAAGCGATTTAGATAAACTCATAAATAATTTTACAATACGTGTTATTCTAATCTATCCCAATCACTCCAATACTGACTAGATAATATTTTTAATTGAAGTTCTAATAGTTTATATCTTTGAATCACTAAGCCAATTCATCCATAACTCCACTCAATTGTATTTAATCTATAGATCTACTCTTTGTATTTAATACATCTTAAGTCTTTAGCTTACTTATTCCATTTGATTTAATTTAATAGGTCTTCGGTCATAGACTCAATTAATTTAGTCAATTAGGTCTAATTCAATAGATTAAGTACTTATTCTTACATAGTTCTCTATCAAATCTTAAATATGTATATACTTAACGAGCACAAGCAATCGAAATCCTATCTCATAACTAACTACCTTACTTATCCCATATATATGTCCAGTTAAATCTCTATACTAGTGAGCTAAATTCAATCTCAAAATGTGTAATGTAATGACTGAATATTTACCAAAGCAATACCAAAAGTAAGCCCATTGCAGTTCAACAAATTCAAGAGCGGGTTTACGTTCGTCGCCGTCGCTGCCGTCGACCGCCGGAGTTGGAAACTGCCACCCCAAACAGGTGCGGCTTGATATCAAGATCAAAACCCCTCAATCAATTTTGTATTCTGCCGTCCACAAACCTCTGTTTCAGGCCCACAAAACTCAAAATTGGTGCCACCAAAAGCTTCACCTCGACGAAGCCATCACTCCCCACCTATCGATTTCTTGATTCTGCCGCTTGCTGCTATCAAACCACCACCACCGCTGCCGAATGCCACCATCCACCGAATTCCTACCAAACCCGTCGAATTCTTAGGATCTTTCTGGTATAGTTTTGCTCGCCACGTGGAGAGGAAGGTGTTTGTGGTTTTAATTTTCTATTTTCTGGTCAATTTCCGACTGTGTAGTTGTTAAGTTTCTCTTGGGTTCATGTTCAAGAACTAGAGAAAGTCAAAGGACTTCAGCTTAAATACAAGGTGGTTTTCCTAGAATTTTCAAACTGGCCCCTGAATTTTGTATCTCTTTCAATGCGCCCCTTCAACTTTTCTGCCGCCTTAATTTCGGTCCGACTTCATCAATTAGCACCTCACGCTGTGCTTGCGGCTTGCCTATGCAAATTGCTCTCATTTTTGGGTCTTTGGAACACATTTTTATGCCAAGTATGTGCTTAATTGTGGAATTTAAATTTAAATTCTTTGGACAGTGAATAGGGTTGTCTAAGAATTTACTATTCAAATCTTCTCTCTTTATCCAACAAAATTAATTAAAAAATTATTTTTCCTAAAATAAATTTATTTATTTAGGTATTAGTCTACTTTGTTAATAGTTTTTTTAAAATTTATAAATTTAAAAAAGTCCAACTAAATTTTTACGAAGTTACAATTTATTAAAATTTTAAAATATCAATAAATTTTGTCTATATTATAAATCCCAAACAAATTGAATTTTAGCAAAATTCGAACCATTAATACATGATAGGTTTTTTTTTCCATTTAAAAACAACATTTTCGGTTTAACATATTTGTAGATTTTTCTTAGTTTTTTAATATATTTTTACTACCAAACAAATAAAACAAATAAAAATAGATTTATTCATATACGATATTTTGGTCAGAATTAAAAGAAAACATTGATTTATTAAAATTAAAAATTTACTAAAAATTGTTAATTTATTTTAAATCCCAAGCAAACCCAAAAAAATAAATCTCATACAACAATTTTATTATCTCAACTAAATTTATTAAATGTACTTCAAAAACAATCTCATAACCATTTACAATCTCAAATCACATCAATATATCACATCACATAATTATTACACTTTATTTTACAATCATTCATAACCTCATCTCTCATTCCCCTATCTCTATCTCTTAAACACCAAAACATTCCCAAAATCTTTAAAATACAAAAGCATCAAACCGTTCTGATAAGTAGTCACAACCTTAATTCTTTTCCTTACACTGATTAACCCAATAAAGTCTAGAAGTTCTTCAATTTGGTTCAATTTCAGTAATTTTCCACCCCTTCAAATTCTTAATATCTCTCTCAAATCCTAATTAGTTTCAATTAATGCTTAATTAAGGTCCATTTCATGGTTTTATTATTTTTCTATTAAAATTTTAATTAATTAAATTCTTACTTCCTCTAGTCCATATCTAAGAACTGTGGGTATTACATTTAATAGATAAAAGATTTGACAAATATAATTCAATTGAAAATTTCATAATTTAAAATAAATGAAGTGAATATGAATTTGACTCAATTCAATCCATTAGTAATTCGATTCCAAATATATATAGTATCATAGATGTATATAGTATTATACATATGTATGAGCAAGGTCCTATAGCAATGCCAAGATGGATTTTTGAACAAAGGATGTAGTAATAAGCTCTTATGCAATAAATCAAATCATGTACTTTTTGTGTAAATTATTAGATTTCAAGCTTATCTATTTTATAATTGCATCATTTATTTCCCTATTTTTACAACAAAAATGATGCACAAAGAATATTGAGCACGAGCTGAATGTCATGATATGCCAAAAATGTAATGCAAATATTGATTTGATTAAAATGAATTTCTTTTCTATAAAACTTTAAGTTTATAATTAGTTGATTGAATAATCAAATATATATATATATATATA
>JACGDI010005670.1:866653-883640 GCA_014898725.1 Jacaranda copaia
GTGTGTATTTATAATGTTAAAAAATACTACTATCAGTAATGAAACCGAAAATACAATGATCTGGTGAATAAATGTGGTTAAGTTTTATTCTATTATTGCTTTTAAATGATCAATATATTTAAAAATTTATTCATTAATCCGTTTTGTGTATGTTTTTTAAGGATAAATATTTTGAATTTAAATTCTACTACATTTTTAGAAAAATAACAAATATATGATTTTTGGGAGTATTCGAATTCAAATTTTTTTTGAATGTCTAATTTTTATTTAGATTACGATATGATTATATCAACTAAAATCCTACATGATTTTAAATCGGATTCAAATATGACATACCACTGTCGAATTCGAATCCAACAATATAAGACATTGTCGAAATTACATACCAGCTTGCTCTATACCTACTCCTGGCCCGATCCCAACCATCAAGTGTATGTACAGATGGTTTGATATTAACTGAGAGTAAAGATTGAGGTTAGGCCGAAGTAACTCAAACTTAATTCACAAACTAGCTCAACTTATTTGCATATTTAATTAAAATGTGCATAGTAGTTTATAGTATATACAGGTATGTTTGATATTTATACTGTTTCAGATTTGATATGTCGAGTATTTTTTATATTAAATTGCTGATTGTATATTTGTATTTAAAGTTTTAATATCTCAATTTATTAAATGATTTAATGAATCACGGCCTAAAATGTACAAATAATTACACACTTTTAATAATTTATTTTTGAGTTGATAAACAAATAAACCACGAGTTGATTAACGATTTGCTTACGGAAGTTAATTAACTTTGGTAAATTAACATAATGATTGAAGATAAATTATACCAACCCATTAACAATCAATTAACTAATTTTCAAAAGGATGTAGTGTTTGGTTATGTTTTTTATTTGATTTTATTATGTGTTTATTATGTGTTGAGAGAATGAATTATTGAAAAATATGAAAGTTATTTTTTGATATATTTGTTTATATTTTGAAGGTGATATTTTTTACTATAACAATCAAATCAATATTTTTTTATTGAATTTTTGGAATGAAAATGAAATGAAATAATTTTTTTAATATTAAAATAATAAAATATATATATATATTGAAAATGTACATTTTAGAAAAAAATAAAATTATATTTAATTATATTTTCTCAAAATAATATTATTATGAAAAAACATAACCACACAAAGCCTTAATTTCACCGAAAGTAACAATTAATCCGCCACAATCATCAGTCAAATCACAATAAATAATGATACAAAAACTAATGAAATAGCAAGCTCAGATGAGCGATGCTCAACCCATCACTTAACCGCAGATCTGATGAGACGTAAATGCAGGACTTCGTACTTGTGAAATCAAATAATATAGCCTCTTAGGTATGGTTAAATTGAAATATATTTTTTTAAGCAGCGGACAATTGTGAAATCAAACTAATATAATTGTGCAAAATTTTTAGTCATCAAGTTATTAAAATTACACGTTGTTAGTCCAAAAACTATCAATTTATATTTGAAATATTATTTCTGAATATTTGCTATGTATATTTACATTTTATGCACTTTTCTCCAAACGCAGCATTAAATTTTAGCGAAAGACATTTTACAGCACATATTTCTTGGAGTTTAAGAAGAAAAATTGGCACACTTTACACGTCAAATAAATAAATCATTCATCAACCATAACATATTTATTCAACCACCATCATAAGATATTATTTGACAAATATATAAATACCTCAGAGAATAATTAAAGCATCACCGTGTTTCATGTGTTATGAGAGCACTTCATTGGAGGTGAGAGCAGAGCAAGTGCGGGGCGAATGTTTTCTTTCTACTTACATACAATAAAAATATCAGAAATCAATCAATATGAAACTGGAATCATTGTCACTGCAGAACAACTACCAAAAACGTGGAGAAATTCAATAACAACGATTGCGAAACTATTCGAGGATCACGGCATACAGCTTGCCTAGCAAATTGACCAACTACAAGACCGACAGTTAAAATGGCTACATAGTCTTACTTGATTCATATACTCATATTCTATTCTGAGTTCAATATATTCTATAAAAATCCACATGATATTACAAGTTTATCTAGCACAAATTCAAATATAATCGTATAAAGCATTTACAATATATTCACAGTGCTGATGAGAATCTAGCTTACAGATATTCCTCTGACAACAGAAAAACTCGTAGGGCCTGGCCATCTAAGATGCAACAAACCCTTCCCCGTGGTTCGTCCATAGTCATAAATAGGAAATCTTGTTTACCTGCTTGCCTACAGAGGAGGAGCAAAACTTTGTAAAATACATGGTCCCCATAAACAAATGACACATATATTAGCTCAAGGGCCAAAACGAAATCACACCGAGCCAATCATGTAAGAGTTTGGCAGCATACTAGAAGAAGAAAGGAAAATATCACTTTTACCTAATGTGCAAACAAACCGCATACAAAATTTGGTTAATTATACTTACCTTATTCCCAAGATATCTAAATTACTGGCTTTCACATCCTTCTTTCATATATAAAAACCTCTACTCTAAACTTGCTCGGTTAAAATATTTATATAACAACCATGAACTGAATACGTTGCTCTCAATTTTAAAAAATTAAAATTGGTCAATTAATCAATTTATTAAATGATTGTTCTGCCCCATTTATCTGAGAAGGGTATATTTCTATATTTATGTAGTTAAAATGGTGCCTTAGAATTGCAACAAAACTACTTTGGAATTTTTTTTCACTTAAAACAATACCCAGCTAGACTTTTTCTCACACTACTTTCATTTTTCCCTTAAAACAATACCCATCCAGACATACTCACAAAAATGAAAAGACACTAAAATTGCACCCAAAACGGAAAATCCGTCCACGTACAAACTCAAATCTCTACTCATTTCTTCCAATCTACTTTTTGTTGTCCACACATGACCGCCTCACAGCATACTCCTATCCTCTTCTACCCCAGTGCCGCCAATCCCCTCTCCCCCTCTCTCTGCCTCTCTATTGCAAGCTCCCTCTTCCTTTCCCCATTGCATCTCCCTCCCCTCACCCCCATCCTCTACCCCGTCTCTCCCTCTTCCCTCGCCCCTCTGTCTCTCCCCCTCTGTCGCCCACCTTTTCTTCCCCACCACCTCCCTCTCCTTTTCCTTCTTGCTTTTGCTTCCATCACTCTCCCACATTTACCACTCAACAATTCTCTCATCCTCTTCTCTTTCACAAATCATTCCCTCTTCTTTCCATCCCACCCTTTAGAAAAGAGGAAAATGTTTATAGCTAGAGAAAAACAGAAAAGAAATAACAAAAGGAGAGAAAAAGAAAAGGAGATGGAAGCAAATGTGTGCACATAAAATTAAGCCTAACTATTTCTTGGAGGTACCTCCTCTTTTTAAATTTCAATCCTATAAAACTAAAAGCAACACCCAAACAAGCCATTTTTATTTGATGAGTGCAAGACTATAAGCATTTCAATAGCAACTAATTATTTGGCCTCTTAAGCGCTATATTTTTCATGCAATGGTGATACTTTCTGAGCCTTTTTGGACAGGTATTTCATTGTATTTCTTTATGCATCTAAGTATTATACTTACACTCTCTTTAAGTTCCAATCTTAGTAAAACTAATTTGGTCAGTAAATTACAAGGACAATTGGGTGTAAAACTGATTTGGCCAGTAATATACAAGGACAGCTGGGCCCAATGTTACGTAAAGTAGAAAGTTCATAAATTTTTGCTTGCATTATCATTTTCTATCAAAAACTCAACTGGTAAGGTTTGTAATTGTGAAAGAACAAGGAATTAGCAATTTACTTATTTCAGGAAAACCATATTATGCATTACTGAATTAGGTATAGGAAGGGAAAATATCGTCAAAACTACGAAAAAGAAAATATTGACCACAAGTTAATCGTATGCATACCTTACTATTGATTCTTATATTCCAAGCATCATTTTTCACCCCATAGGTCGGGTCACTTACAACATAGTTCTGTGGAGGAACATAGTTCTTTAATAGGGGGACCCTATCTGGTAGATAATCATCATCACTTTCATAATATCTCTCAGGATGTGGTCCTAAAGCTTTCAGAATCATAGCCAGTAACATACTTAGCCCCTGCATGCAAAAATCATTACTGCCTTGAGAAAAACTTGCAAGATGGTGTAAAAGAAATCTTGTTCATAAGAACAAATCCAAATTAATAAAAAAAGGGCATGATCTGAAAGAAGATTTTATAATCTTCAAAATTAGTGCTCTTATAATCCTCTTTCTTTTGTAGTGTTCGTTTTTAACTTCTGATGGTCTAATTTGATCTTTATTTCTGCTCATCTTATAGGAAAAATTATCTTTGCAGTTTGGTGATGTCATAACTATAGCAAATTATATGGTTGGATATCTAACAGTTTTGCTAAACCAAATCATATTGCAATACCATATGAAGGAATCTGATATTAGGTGTACTTATTGTTTTAATTAAAATATATTTTTTTTTTTCATTGTCATTCAGAATAGTGAAATCAGTATTTGTTGCATCAAGTGAAAGGTGCAGCTAAAGTATAATTTATATTTTATAAATTTTATATTATGTAGAAAAAGTCATGCCCATCACTGTTTAAAAAACCGGACCGGACCGGCCTGTTGGACCAGTCGAACCGTCAACCGGCTAGTGAACTGGTCCGGTTTTCTCAAAAAATCGGAAAAATGAAAAAAAATCATATTTTGTAAAAACCGTTCAAACCGGCCGGTCGGACTGTTGAACTGTTGAACCGTTCATGGTTCAATTAAACTAGAATGGTTTTTTTATTTAATTCTTAATAAAATTATTTTTTTTTAATTTTTTTTTTGGTCTAAATACAAAGTTTGAAGGTTAAAGTACACTTCACAAGCTATCTAAAAGTAAAAAATAAGCTTTAATTTAAAGTTTAGAGTTTAGAATTTAGAATTAATTTATATACTCACAATTTTAAACTTTAAATTTGATATATTTAAGTTATTGAGATAATTTATAATATAAATAGTGAAATTTGGATTGTAATATTGAACAATATCATTTAAGCTCTTTATATTTTATATTTTGGTATTTTATTAATTTTTAAGTAATAAATATATAATATAAATATATATATTTTATAATTATGACGTTACAGTTCAATTGCGGTTCAATTACAGTCCAACCGACGGTTGAACCAGTCAACCGTGAATCGGTAAATTTTCCAGTTCAATGTCCGATCCGGTTTTTTGAACACTGATGCCCATTGGTCAAACTGATGTCTTCTTAGATAATAACCTTTCATGTAGGGAAAAAAATTAAATATTATAATATTTTGAGCAGAAAGCTAGCAGAAAAAACAATATAAAACACATTAAAAGAATTGGACAGAGATCCACAAACTGTCCACAAATTTTGGGAAATGCAAACTAGATAATCTCCAGTGTTCCATGTCACACAAGAATATATGCAAACAGAGCAAAGATGGAATCAGTGTAATTCCATAATACTTACCTTCGTATTCCCTTTTTTTGGTTTTCTTTTTGTGTGCATGCACGTGTGTGTCTAAAGAGAAGCAAAATGGAGACAATGTGCGGATGAAGAAAGTGAATACCTGTAAAGCCACCACTGCCAAGCCAATCCATTTGCATACATCAAAGTTCTCCCTGATAAAGTGCTTTAACTGATCAAAATTTCCAGTAGGATCCTCTGGGAAGTCCTGATAGAGTCAAGTTAAAAGTTTAACCATTTTTAATTCAGACAACACTTTTGTATCTTAAAAGGAGCACATTAGTGAAAAGTACCTCCTCCCAGTTGTGGTTTAAGAATACATCTGTAGTGACTGCAGCCTCCAGCACAAAAAGCAGAAAGAGAAAAATCATGTACTATGCTGGTTAAGGTCAACAATTAAGTGATATGTACATCTTTTGCAAAGTGATTTAATGCAATGCGAATTTGAGGTAAAAGAATTACTAAATCCTCGTAGCACCAATTTGTGAGGGTCATACTATGCATTATGACCACAATCTCTGCCATAATAAATGCCAGAAATACCTCATAAACACTACTATTAGCACAAACGTTGACAACAAAAAAGGCATGATATCTATTAGCGGGTCAAATAAGGGGATGTTAGTCTACAGTACATATACTTTCACGTAATTCATATAAACAATAACTCACACATAATTAATAGTTTAGCTTCTGAACTCCATCCATAAGCAAAATCTAAACACAAACTTCTTTACAAGTACTTCTGACCCAGAGCAATCCACTGCAATGAAAACAGGGACAGTCTAGATTTCCTCCCATCACAGAAACAACTCTTCATAGAATCACATCTTTTTATACAACTGTTCATATAATCACGATTCTTCAATACCACAGCTCTTTATAATGTCACATCTCTTCAATACCACTTTTCAATAGCCAATAAAATTTAAGTACTCAACTGTTATACGATAATTTCTCATGAAACAAATAGTAGATTGATGAAATTACAGTTTACTGATAAAATAATGTATTATATAAATATGATATAGAGATCATAATATTGTAATATTCTTCCACTTGTCGCGTCTTATTACTATTGTGATTTAGGATAAATACAATGTGCAAATAAAATTATTCGAATCCTTCATTATATTGGTTATTTCATTATATCATCATAAGATAAAATGACATTAATGAAAGTCATGGAGGTTGAATGACACTATTTCGACAAAGTTCCCTCCATGCATTATAATGTAATTTCTCATCTAAGAAAGCCCTCAATGTTGTGTCTCCTCTCTATCAAACTCACAATTTTAATTTGTTTCCCACATTATTTGTCCACTTAATTAAACATTTTTCTAAGCAATCATGATTGATTCAGCTTAGAGATTTAGTATTTACTTTACGTAGTTACAGAGAGAACATGAAAAGCAATGGAGCTTATATTGGGTCTTCAATGAAAAGTACGAGACAAGTTCATTTACTCTACCAGCTTCATGGCTTTGCATCCTGAAATCATATATAACTTTTTGCTACAGGGTTAACTTTATAAGGAAATCTAGTTGCTCAAAAGATATGGCTGTTCTTCACAAAAATATCTTTTATACAGCTCAACATTGAGAAAAAGTGGGAAAAAATCACCTAAAAAGATGGAAAGGTCAAGTACACACCAAAGTGAAAGTGTGAAACACTGTATACCAGTTCTCATAGCTGATTTTTCATGCTGAAGAAAGATATTAACAGCAGATCAAATATTTGGAGAACTATCTAAGTGAATCAAGCAAAAGCTTGTTTCAAACAAATCAAAATCACACCTTCAAGAATGATGCAGCATATTAATATAAAGAAACTAGTCGAGCAAGACATCCAAAATCATTGAAGTTTCTATTAGGGAAGGGGAAGGAAATAATGGAACGGATTCTCCCATACTGATTCCAGCCAAAAATATATGCCATCTGTGTCAATGTCAATAAAGTTAAAATACATATAAGATTTGCTAGACAAGCAATGGTTATGCATGTGACTGGAAGAGCACATGCAACATCTCTTATTTTTGACTTACAAAACAGTTTCTTTATTGGACTTGAATTTGTCCATGCATAATAAAAGTTACTCTATTAACATGGGAAGATTATACAATCAAGACATATGACTACAGATTCTCTCACATTGACTATTTCCAAGTTAGCAACAAGCAGAAGGGGCATCCTAATGTGCATGCTTGCAGTTTTAGACCATCTAAACCCAAAAGTGGAAGTTTGCACCTATTTAGTGTAAAATTGATTCATTAATTCAGTAGTAAAGGCTAAAGCTATGAAAAGTGCAACAGAGAATAAACTAACCTAAAAAAGTAACTCATCATTCATAAACTCCACCTGCAATTGTATATCTCCATAAATGCATCTAAATATTACATGTCTAGCAGAAGATTTGAAACATTGATTATAAGTTAAATAAAGCTATATAAAGGATACAATGTACAGGCAACAACCATTGGCAGTCTCAGCAGCAATGTGGCCCGAGCATGTGATAACACACAGAGTAGCCCCAAGGCCAAGAATAGTGTATATGAACCTGCATTCAGATTCCAATTAAAAGAAAATGAAGCAAATAATCAATTTCTTTAAAAAAAAGAGAACAAAAAAATAATAATAAAACTATTCCTTCCATGAAGAATTGACAACTGCCACCAATATGCACGCATATAGATCCAAATCAATTATCATGTGAATAGGAATATAGTCCATTTTTACAGCGAGCGCACAGAAACAGAACATTACCAGGGGATAGGAGCTTCAGAGGATTCCTCGTGGCGGAGCCAAATTCTGAGCATCCAAAGCGAGTAGACAATCATGGCAATGCCCACCATTCCTAAGCCTGAATTCACAAACTTTAGCAGCGACTGAATGCAACTGCGCGCCATTCGAGCCATTTCTTTTGCAAATATTCCGTTCTGATTGAAGAAACGAGTATTGGAATTGGGAAAAACCAAAAAACCCTAACTCCCGAAGTCAGAGTCAGGGTTATGTTGGGATTGGACGTAGAGGAAGGCAAAGACAGAGGTCAATGATACTTTTAGATAAGAGAGCGAATTTTCTCGATCTTACCGGAGTTAACGCAACTCCGTACGCCAGTACAGGCCATAATCTAATAATTAAATTTCGCAGCCTCAATCACCGGGTGGCTGTGGCGTAGTCGTTATGCGTTAGTTTTACACACTGAAGGTCCCCAGTTCGACCCTCGCTAGCCACGCCCACGTCAACGTCATGTTTTTTTCCTCCTAAAGTTGTGCTCTTGAAATATTTTCTCAAAATAGCTTCTAGAATCTGTACTTTATTTTCAAGTGCTTCACTCTGTTTCCAAAAGCATACTTAAAGATATTTTTATTTTGCATTTAAGGATAAATAAATTGAATATATTTGCTGAAAAAGAAATATCGGAACAACGCATCAGGTAAGCAAGTGATTTTTATATTTCATTTATGCAAATACATTTTTATTTTCATACAAATTTCACAGAAATATTGTAACGATAATTGTAGAACAAATAAGTCTGTAAAATCTATCATGTCAGTAGCAAACTAAAATTTTTTTCCTCTGTACATTCTCCCATGTTCTTATTCCAATCGCTACAACTATACATATGCATATAAATAACTAATGTATAAAATTCAATTTCATCCTCAATAATTCAAAAAATTAATATAAAAATAAATTTAAATCCACTAACTTAACAAACTTAATTGATTTAACATCTACGGTACATACATTGAAAGATATTTCCAAATAAATTATTCTCTCCTAAAGTATTTCCAACTACTCTCAAAACAAAACCAAAGAAGCATCATGAAGCCCACTACCAAAAACTCCATTCTCCCAAAAAAAACAAAATCTAATATTTTTGATTTTATTTTGGAGTGTCTTGAGAAAATATGTTTTGATCGTAGGGCTGAAAGTTGTGTTGAGAATAAAGTTATATTTAATTGTATTTTTGAAGAAAGATAAATTCTACTATTGATATCTTTTTATATAAAATTTTGTGTATATCTTCATATAAGTTTTGTCTGAATAGTTAATGTTACATTAATTTTTTATATTATGTAGATATAATATATTTTATTAAATAGTGATGGGAAATATATAAATAGAAATAATTTTGATTGATATAATGATTTCAAATTAATAACTCAAATTCTTAATAGTAGTTTGGAATCATAAAAAAGTGATGTTTTGGAAAGAAAAAAAGAATTGATTTTATTTGGACCAGATGAAAGTATTTTCCAAATGTGTCTCGCCAATAGCTACTTGGCATGCCGCGTACTCATTTCTCCGTGCTCATTAACTTAATCCACACCTTTTTTACGTGTGAAGAAACATTCCTTGCGTTTCAGTGCTTTGTTTGCCCCATGAAATTTTCCGATGTTAAATAACCTACTAGTTTCAGAATACAAATATATTGACATTACCAAGACGTATAGGGGCAAAATGCAATACTTAATAAATTAATTATTTAATTACTTATTTTAAAATTTTTAAGTTGTGGATAAGACTTCCATCTTGGATTTTTAACTGAGCATTTTTAGAGAGGAGATTTTGATAACTATGAAATTTAGAGAAGAAGCCGTAGGAATTTTGCTTTTTCAAAAGATGCGCCGCTGTAATTAACCCTATCATGTGTGTGGTAAATATTTTTTAACCACCCAAGCCTTCTTAGGAATTAGGATCCAAAGATAATGAATGAAGTGTTACACTTGGTCCATCCAACATTTTCACAATTTTTCATTGTGCGGGGAGGAAAAGCAAAATTTCATTTTTTGGCTCAGGAGAAAAACTGGACAAGAAACAGTTGAAAGAGAAAGACCAAACAACCTTAAAACTATTCATTTACAAAAAAAAAAAAAGTAGTGAAGATGCAAAGGTGAAATGACAAGTACATACCTCATTTTCCCTATTGTCATAACCATTAACCAAGCACCTGTTTTATGTAAATTTTACATCCACAAAAAAGTCCTTGTTTAGAATCTCAATGATGTCTTAAATTATTTAGCCTTGAAAGGCTAGCAAGCAAAGTTCAAATTCGTTGCAGAATCTCCAGAAAACAGAAGCATAGCTCCTCATCTTCATAGTTCCATTCTTCACCACCAAGCATCCACCGCGGAGAGTAACTATGGGAATAAACAGAACTCGTTGCACTGGGGAAATCAGCAGCAATATTGTGGCAAGACAAATAGATCATATGCCCATGAAAAGACATTTGAATCCTTGATTTGCCACGTCCGCATATATATTCCTTGCTAAAAGATAGTTTCGGAGATGTAAAACTGGAAATATCCTTCAGCAATTGAAAATTAATTTACTTCATATATCAACATCTGCTTAAAATTAACAACTTAGAGTTCATTGAAAATGAGCATATGATGAACATGAAAAGTCAAGGGACTTTGGATGCATAGAGCCTTACATTCTATAATTTTTAGGACTAGATACATCAACTCGCTGTAAGCTTATGGAACCAAGTCCTCCAGGTATATCTCTTGCAAAGGCATTCTCGACCATAAACAAAGTCCCATGAAACAGACAGACTTGAAGACTAACAGATCACCCTTTTCTTTATCTGATCATCATTCTCCTCAAAACCTTGTAATAAAATTTAATTGAGTTTTGAAAATCTGAGTCACAAGTGAATCTCTTTCCATGTCAATAGTCCTGCCATATTCGAGGACTTCTCCCAACACATATTGAAGCCAACGGCCGATCATGTTTGCATAAACCACTTGATTCTAATCAGTGTCAAAATCCAAGTACATTCTATAGGCATTTCTATCTGATGAATAGTAGCACTCTACTAAAGTATCCACCTTGAAGCCAAGTTTCTTGTAGAGATTCATGGCTGCAATCCTTGAGGGATCTACATGAAGCGATATGCGATGGATGTTTCTAGTTTTACATGTCTCTATAGCTGCTTTAAGCAATATTTCCCCGAGACCCTTCCTCCTGTAGTTCTCTTTTACTATATTTCATTTTCAGAAACAACAAAATAAAGAAAAAAATCATTAGAAACTAGATAAGTACTACCCTCAATAAACCACAAACAACCACCATATCATAACTTAAGCACGTCATACTGATGAAAATTCAAATGATAACTTACCAGAACTATAACCATAGGATAAAAGTAAGATTCAGGCAGAAAGAACTTGATGTTTTAAAACTTCACCAAATTAATATCCTACTTTAACTTACTAGACTAACTGTAGAAGTCACCATACTTGATCATTTCAAAGCTTGTCAAACTTTGAGGTAATGAATAATACTAAGTTCTGAAATACGCATACTAGAGCCTCTTAACTGAATGAAATAAGCAATATTTTAGCAATTTTTGTATGGACTTTTTTAGTGTGCAATCAAATACATCACTTCATTTGGATATTGATTAATAATGAATTAATAATCATTAATCAATAATTCAACAACAATCGATGAAGTAGACAACTATACACCCACACTTCTCATGGGACTCCAATCCCAAAAGCTCAAAATTTTGGGGCCTTAACTTTACCACTAGACCAAAGCTTCCTTGGCACATTTTCTATGGACCTAACCACCAAGTGCTGGCCACCTTTCTGAATTTAATTGCCAATGTGTTTGTCAGACGTAAATCTCAATAACATTACCAGTTACGAATTTAACAAGAATAGATACTTCCAAGTTTCAATAGAACCCAATATAAAGGTATTCTAAACAGGCTATGAGAACTAATATATCCGTAAAGTCACTCAAAATTATCTTCGTAGTTCTCAATAACATTATTCTCATCAAAGAAATCCAAAAAAGAAAAAAAAGGGAAAAAAATCGTAGTAAAAAAGAGAAAATACAAACCCCTTTACCATCAAGACAGATAAGCAAGAAATTTCACTCCCTATTTCGGCATATTACAACTTTCAGTCATATAAGCTTAATAAAAGTGAAGATCCCTCCAACCCAGGAGAAGCCAATCAAACAAAAAGACATGTGCGTTATCCATTTCAGAAGAGAGAAACCGGAAATAAAAAAATAAAAAAAAAAAAAAAACTGTGAGTGAAAGTAAAAGTATTAAAACCTGCAAGTTTGGTGATAGAAGCATAGAGTGAGGAGGGCCAAGAATACATAGCATATCCGACAACTTCACCTCCAATTTGGGAGTAAAGCAAGCCACTGTTCTTCTTTTTGACTTCTTCTTCGAATGATTTGGCAAGCGATTCATGCTTCGGGAAGACCCTTTTCTCTATCCTAACTATTTCTTCCACCACTTTTCCGCAGTTGACTGCATTTCTTTGCAGTTCTAACGTTTCCCACTTCGTCATTTTGATCTTCTTTGCAAGGGATTTGCGGAGACAAAATTCTTTTTTATTACCTACAATTTATTTATTTATTTATTTTGGTTGGTTTTGTGGATGGCGGAGGGGCATTGCCAGCAGCTCACTAGGATAAGTATTATTGACCAAAAATTCTCCTGTCAAAACAAAATATAATAAAAAAACTCTATTAGATTTTATAAATCATGCAACTAGGACTTTTGAAAATTTTGGTGTAGCTCACGCAAGAGTATATATGACTGGGTATGTATTTTTATACTTAAAAAGACAGATGATGCTCTAATTTGTCAATAATTGAATATTTCTTTTATCGACAATTCAAATTAAATAATATCATTTTTTTTAAAAAATATTAAAAAATTTAGATAATATATATTATATAATATATGTATAAATATAAAATATCAAAACCCACCACCCACTCCATCATCCAATCGATTGCCATGACTGCCGATGGTCGATGGCTACTGGCAAAAACAAAAGAAAAAAAAATTATGGCCAACGCAGCCACCAGGCTGCCATGGCTACCAGCAATTGTTGGCAACCAGCCACAAAAGAAGGGTAAAAAAAAAAACAGTGCAAGAAGCATCAATGATAATCGTCATAACAATCAGTGGTCAAATTTAACTAGATCTAGCTAGATTTAGCCGTCATCCACAACTGTCATGGCCGCCCATTGGGGAAGCTGGGGTGGAGTCAAGATTGGGGGGATGGGATGGGGATGGGAGTTTATATTATATATATTTGTTTTATATAATTATATATATATATGTGTATATATAAAAAAACATATATTATATATTTTTATAAATAGTAAATATTATTTAATGTCTGTTCATTGTGATATTCTTGATTTAACAAACTCCCATGGAACTAATGTTAGTTTTTTGTAAGAGTTCAAGAAGTGGTATGAACAAAATTGTGATGCTAGTTTTACTACTTCTAAAAAGTCTGAGCTTGACAGGTAATTGTAAGAACCTATTTTATGTGATTTAGATTCTCATAAATTTGATATTTTAAATTGGTGGTAAGATAATACTCAACAACTTTCTATCCCTGGAAAAATGACTTGAGATATTCTTGTTATTCTTATATCAATCATCATTTCGTAATTTGCTGTTGACATTGGAGGAAATGTTATTGAAATAGCTCATCATTCCCTAAGTACAGATATTGTGCAAACTCTTATGTGTGGACAAGATTGGATTGAGTTACCCAAAAAAAAAAAAAAAAGGACAACAAGAACTTCTTTAAATATTTAATAATTATTATTTTCTCACTTTATATCTGATGATGAATTTGGGTGCTAATATCTTAAATTTTATTGTATCTTGTCGAGCTACAAAGACTTCTTAATTGAAGTCTAAATCTTAAATCATGTTCCCCATAGTGTTTCCAAGATAGTACAATTTTCTTCATTTTCTTTATTTCTGTGTTAGCAGTTTTAAAACTCTCTTAACTTCTTGATATTATGCATTGAGCATATTTTGTCGTCTTACCATCAGTACTTTTAGTGACAAGTATTCAATATTAGATATTAAATTTTGACCATCAATATCTTTTGGCATACACCTTTTGATCTTTCAATAGTTTAATTGGAGATATTATCAATAGGATAAAAGGTGTATTTGGTTTAAATTTTGATTTGGATTAAATTATTATATCTTAAGAATGAATTAGTGTTACTTTTTATAAATTTTTCATTTTACGTAAATATTTTTTCATGTTTAATTATCAATGGAACTTCTTTTGATTCTTTTTGGCTCATTGCCTTCAAAAAATGGAGCTTTCTAAAAGGAGATCAAGCGAAAACATCATCACATGCATATCAAGGAGATAAAATATGGAAGGTGTGTTAATTAACCTTTTTAATTTTCATCATTATGTCGATAATAATTCAAAGGGTTTTGTATTCAAATATTATCTTACTTTTTAAGTTTTACCTCATAAGACTAGTTTTTATAAGGATAAACTCACTACTTCAAAGAAAAGTATATGCTCATATTTTGTTTTATAGTAATTTATTTACAAGTGTGTGTTTTGAAGTTAATATCTATTGTATATTATAAGTATGAATGTTGTCTAATTTAAGTTGTTTTTTTCTTTTTTATGATTACAGGTTTAAGAAGAACGATGCTAATATAATTATCAAGTTGGATTGAGTTTTTGTGGTGTTCAAGTTATTATTAAGTTTATTATGGTTACTGTACTATTTATATGTGTAGTTCACTGGTTTCATCCTCCTTTCTCTTTGCTTGTATGAATTGTTGGATGTTTGGAACAGAAAGACCATATATAGAGAGTTAGTTGTACTTTTTATTTAAATTATTATAACTGTGAGAAACTTGATGGCAAAAGAAGAGGAGAAGTATACACATCATAACTTGGTTCTGAATATTGACACACAACTTAAGGATTCTTAACATATATGTAATGTGAATTTTGTTCGGTCACTGACTGTGATGTGCCGCCATCTTTTGTAGTGATTTACTTATCATTTAGAAGATTGTAATGTGGTTTAGATTTCATTATCTTGAGTTAGGAGAAATATTTTCCAAAACTCATACATTGGAAGCAGTTTTTCCCAATTAAAACTTTGAACTTTTAGCACTTTACTGGACCTCTATCTAATAGGGCCGCCGTCTTTCTCTTGTAGCCAATCTTGTTGACATGACAAACATTAGAGTGGCAACACTAACACCGGAAGAAGACTAGTGCAAATCTAACCAATAAGAAATATCTAGAAATTGTGAATTTGTAATACTTTAATGCATGATTTTAGACTCTTATAATGTGCAGAAGCTTTAGCAAGCTAAATACTCTACAACTGTTTGTAATTTTTGAATATAAATGGTTATTTGGATATTACTTATTTCTATTGCTATTCTGATTGAATTTTCTTATTGGGTTCTGGATTTTTATTGAATTCAGACATGAAATTAACATACATAAATCCTATTGGATTTTGGATTGGACTCGATTTAAAAAATCTTTAATTAGATTCGGATTCTCCTAATTTGATCCAATTAAGTTCATGGCACTAGAATTACATTTTCAACTTGTTGAGAAGTAGGATTTGATGAAACAAAAAAATAAAGAGTTTAAATTGATATTTATATTTGAGTTTTGATTTATACAATAAACTAAGACAATAAGAATTTTATTGGAGACTAGAAATTTGAGAAGAAGAAAATGCAGGAAGATTGGAGAAGAATTGGGAGGAGAAATGAGACTGAAACTATATATTCATTACTTCAAAAAAGCTTCTTAACATTGGTTCTGCTATTTATAGATATAATTCTCAAAATAAAAAATTATATTGCTTCACGAGATAACAAAATGGTAGCAACCAGCTAACAGCCAGTTGCAAAATTCCTAAATTAGTTAGATGTTGTAACCATGTCGTGCTTTATATTTGCAACTTGGTCCACACTTACCAAGTCAGCTTAGGGTTCCCTTGGAGTGGAGTTTGCTTCATTCATGACTAATTAAACGACATTGTTTGGAGAGGTGCAAGTGGGAGTTTCCTTCTTTTTAACACCTCAACACATTAGTTTGATCATGGCCATCCATTTGTCACATTTAAGGGTTGAGGTGTTCCTCCAAAAGTGAACTTGATTCTTGTCTTTTTGAAAGAATTTTGCCCAATTTCACATTATTTCCTCCCTTTTTTGTGGATCCTTGTCCCAAGGATCAACATCTGGAAATTTCACACTAACGCTCGCAACTCTTCTCAAGTAGCTTGCTCCGACGTAGAATGAACCCACTAAACAAGGACTTGAGATATGAGTCACTTCCCTAGCATTTCCAAATGATAGATTTTGGCATTTCCCTCTCCATCTATTGTTGGTATCTATGTTAACAGAGTATGTTCTTTTTAAATAGAGATACGTGGAAGATTGGGTGGACAGGTCTTTATTCTGGTAACTCCAACTGCTAATTAAAAGGTATTGAAGAATTGGAAGTCTGATGTGCCTAATTGCGTGTAGAGAACTCCTACATTGTCCTTAAGGTGATAATTGCCCCCACTATTTGTGCTGCAGGGACTATGGCAATTCACCTCTAGAATTCAACTAAAGCATCTTAGGAATTGTAGTCAGCACTCTGAAATTCCTACTTAAGAATTTCTGTTAGTGTT
>JACGDI010005670.1:883740-911810 GCA_014898725.1 Jacaranda copaia
CCACCACTTGAAATGAACTTTCTGTCCTTCCTTCCATCTTCTCAGTTATCACCTAAAGAATGCTAATTAAAAGGTATTGAAGAATTGGAAGTCTGATGTGCCTAATTGCATGTAGAGAACTCCTACACTGTCCTTAAGGTGATAATTGCCCCCACTATCTGTGCTGCAGGGACTATGGCAATTCACCTCTAGAATTCAACTAAGGCACTCTAGGAATTGCAGTCAGCACTCTGAAATTCCTACTTAAGAATTTCTGTTAGTGTTGAGAATTATTGAAAAGAGTATAAAAATCTTTTGCAGGAGAATAATAATACTTTGCTTCTAAAAATTACTTAATAATTTGTGTGGATTAATTCACTTATATAAGATTACAGCAACCATTCACACAGTTATGACTGTTGGATTAAATAACACATTAATCATAATAGTTTTGTCTTTTCCTAACAGTCATAATGTTTTTGATTAAAAACGTAATTTAAATAATTAAAGTAAATCACGTATTTAATTAACTGCTGGAATAAAATACAACTAGAATTTAATCCACGCCGCGTCGTGCACGTGCAAAGTGCTAAGTGCTAAGTCTTGATTATTAAATTATATATATATATATATAATTCCTATGCACTTGGACACTCTCCAAAAACCTTAAAAGAGTTTAAAAGTTTAATAAGAGATTTACCTAATAAAGGGACTCTCTTTTACTTATTTTTTCAATGTGGGATTAAAATTCCAAACAAATTCTCATATCTTTTCCACTTAACATACTATCTAGAGTCCTAATTAATTCCAACACCAACTTGTATGATACTTCCCTTATTTTTTGCAAAATTATGCATGGTCCATAGTAGTGTGGAGACAACTATAGATTTTTCTTGTGTGTGACACTGCCTTGCTTGTACAGCTGCAATTACAAACAAACAATTTTTAGCAGACTTGGTCCCCAACCTCAAATCCCCTTTCTGTACCATTCTATCTGCACAAATTTTTATTCTTTCTTGTGCGTATGTGAGATTTTCCTTTAATTCATGAATAATGATTCTGATACTGTCTTGAATAAGTATAGGAACCTATGTGTGCTGTGCACTAGGTCAGGGTCCTGGAGGTACATGAGAGTGGATAACCATATAGGACTTGGAATGGGGATTATATTTAGGCTTGAATAATAGTATTATACCACAATTTTGGGTTTTGGGGGGTAGATATACCTAAGGTAGGTCTCTAGACACTGGTTTACTCTCTTGTTTGACCATCATATGGATGATTGTCAATAATGGAAATATCAAATGAGGTGCCTACAAGTTTGAACAAAGTCTTCCAAAAGGCACTAGTGGATAACTTGTCTCTGTCATTGACTATACTAACTCGTAGGTCGTGAAGTTTATAAACACTATCCAGGAAAAACTTAGCTATGCTTTCTACAGAGTAAGGATGAGTATGAATGACTAAAGAAATGATTGTACTTAGTTAATGTATCAACTATGACTAGAATAAAATCCTTATCTTTAGAAATCGGTAAGCATTCTACAAAATCCATAGTGACATGTGACTAGGCCTATGATGGTGTGGCTAAAGATTGCAAAAGTCCAAAATAAGACACACTCTCATGTTTATTCCATTGACACACATAACACTCTCTAATCTAATGCATGATATCAAATTTCATCTTATGCCAAAAGAAAAGTGATTTAACTCTTTGATATGTGCTTGTGATGCCTTTGTGTCCTTCATCAATGAATCTTATAAGGCCTACATTAGCTTCTTCTTAAATCTCCTTTGTTCCCAATATAAATTCTATTTTGATACTTAAGCACTCCGGCTTCATGGATATTGTCACAGGGGTTCATTTTTCACATAAATTTTTGCCCATCTTTATGCGACCCTGTGCAGCCTAGGCCCGCTCGAGCCTAGTCAGCCTACTCGTGCACCCAATTTTGTGCAAGTGTGCTTGTTAGGCAACATAATGATCAAGCAAAGGCAACATGTAATCGAACAAGCATGCAGCGGAATTAATTTAAGGGACACATGAAATTACAGAAACCAATCCCAACCTCGTATTAATCTAATAGTTTAATACACAGGATGCCAATGCCTTCACACAATGTTTGCCACAAGTCTAACTCGCTTCCTTTGCTTGTTTCGACTTAGCTTGTGCAAAATCATGAGGTCAAAGGGCTTAAGTATCATTTACAATAATCAGCTACAGTGGACATCCTTCACTGCTAGGACGCTAGCCTATCAAAAGCCAACATGTGGCATAGCTATGCTAATGCTGCCAGGTGTCCCGGGCGGTTGTGCTGAGCGGTTATCCGTAGTGAAGCTTGCTAGCGCCAAGTGTCTCGGGCGATTATCAAAAATCAGCCCACAACCGTCCCACTACTTGCCATCTTCCCTACTGAAAACCATCTGCCAACTTGTTCGGTTAACTACCGCACACATCAGCATGCACTTGCCCCAACGTGCCAACATATCGCTAGGCTGTCAACCAGATCAGCCATTCCCCGCCAATCTGTTGCCACGCGCGTCATTGCCCATTCGTGCACGCCAGCTTGTTGCTTGTGCGCGCTGCTCCGCTCAGCTGCGCCCAAGTCTCGATCACCATCCCGTCAAGTGCCGATCAAAGTGCACACTGTCCCGCTATGTCCCGCACAAGTGTGCGCACCATTCGGTCAAGTCCCGCACAAGTGTGCGCATTGTTCGATCGAGTGTCGCACCAGTGTGCGTATGGCCTAGCTCCACGCGCACATGCCTCCATCAGGGTCCATCCCTTGGCGCACGGCTCTCTGCCTGGTCCCAGCAAGCGCCCGTGGCCTGTTTGAATATCCAACACATTAATCGGTCATTGTCAAGCACCACCAAGCATGCTTGACCAAATCCAACAATTTTGGGTCTAACAGATATACTCTAGAAAGGCTTGTGTATCAATTGTCTTAGCTCTTATCACTCCACTAAACACTTTATCTTTGTTGTCGATTTCTTGGATTTCCAAAATCTTGAAATAAGGTGCAAGTCAAGGATCTAATTTAAAACATTTAAAAACTGAAATCTAACTTGATCACACCTCCCCAAGGATCTAATTCATTCTACTAAAATATTTTTAAGTCAAACAATTACCGAGATAGCAAATTCCAATCAAAGAGATGAAGACTAGCTTGAACTCCTTCAAAGCAGTCTCCCTCGGCACAGCCGTTTGTGGACAACTTTTTCCCAACTAAAACTCCACGGAATTGGCTGAAATTTGGACAGGAGATCACCAACACCTTGATGAACCTTCAGTAAAAAATTCAGCTAAATCAGAAAATCGGAAGTGCCTCCAAATTTCTGCCTGAAAAGAGGATCTCGAAAAGGCTAGCAATCCAATTGTTTTGCCTCTAATGATAAGATATCCACACACGAATGGACAATCCAAATCTCCACTATGTTAGATGGAAAAAAAAGAAGAGATTAACAAGGATGAAGGCTGATTTTGGAGATAGGAGATGAAGAAAAATGTAAAGTTTCAACACATGAGGCAACACATGTAAAATTGGAAAGAAAGGGAGAATCTAACAATTAGATCTAAAATCGTTTGCATTCACATGTGATATGGCCGGTGACCTTCTATATCTATATATAGATGTAGGAAAGGTATGATGCCAAGGTGGCATCACAACACAGTCAAGGTTGGCGCCACTTGCTTGCCAACTGCAAGCAAGTTGCATGTGAATTTGATGTGCATTTGAATTTCATTTGAAATCTTCATTTCATCTAATGAAATGTCATCCCAATAAATTCTAATACATTCCAAATGAACTCTTTATTTTAATTTTTCCTCCAAAAATAATTCTTCATTGTAATTAAACTACACACTTTAATTTAATTAATTAACCTTTGACTTAACTCTTAAGTCAATTAGTTTAACTCTTTAAGCTAGTTGTAGTTACCTTAACTCCTTAAGTTAACTTAACCAATTGATACACATGTGGCACCAATTAAATTAACTTCTTAATTTAATTAGTCTAATTTAACTCCTCAAATTATTTAGATCAATTTAACAATTAAATTGATTAAGCCAAAATGACCAAAAACTAGTCAACCGAATACCTCCTCAAAATGGGTCATGATGGAATTTCTAACTTAGAAAATTTCCTTCATCAAGTAGGATTTTCAATTGGCTTTTGTGTGTGACCCATTAGGTTCTATCATTCATTAGACATGGGCTCACAACTCTTGTTACTTTAAGAATATCAAATATTCATATTAGTTTAAATTTCTTTAAACAAATGACTCAATTCAATTAACCTCCATTAATTAGAGAGTGCCCAATCTCCATGGTCGATGTTCAACCTTTAGCCCATAGAGCCTAACTAATTGGCCGAAATGAATGCTTTTAGAGAACTATGCTAGTTCTACGTTTACTATGCAAATACGGTCTTTCCATTTCCTATCTCCCGAAAGAGGCTAGGGTAAGATATTTGTTGGCTTTCCAACAGCTTTGATACTATATTTTTATTCTCAATGTTCAATTTTAGTTTATAACCTCATCTTTAAGAAAACTCATTTTCCCAATTGTCATACTGCCTTACATAATGACTCCTAAGAATCAATCATTACAAAATACATAGAAGATACACCTGCCCTTCACAACGACAAAGAGTTAGATCCCATCTTGGATCTCATAAACCTCTATATCTAAGTAACTCATACTTAAGCTTAACTCGATAGACCCGTTAAGTGGTCAAGGATAAGTCAAAGCATGAGAATCTAAATGGAAGGTTACCATGGATCTTAGGTCAAAGGACTAATTATATGCACTAGAGTAAGTTGAAGAAGTTGCCACTACGGCTATCTAGTAGATTCTCTAAGTGGGCCTTCAGTGAACTTGTTCTCTAACAAGCACCCACTAACATACACACATAGCTCATATGAATTGCCCATGAAATAGAGCAATATCCAACCCTTAGATTTATGCACGTTAGTGTAAGTCTATTGGGATCTTAGATATCTTATCTTATAAGATCCTACAACGTGGAAGATTTAAGATTATGACCATGTAAGACTTCTTTCATGATCATCACCTAGTGAAGTGACCAAGTTTCATAGTCTTGTGTAATCTAAAGGCTTCAACCAAATGCTAGTAAAATAATATAGGCATAAGATGAAGATGACCATTTATAATGAATATCATTCAATCAATATTGTATCACAAGTGAAATAGTTCACTTGCCAATCTAATTGACTTGTTTGGCATTATTCCAAAAATCTGCCACTTGCCCTAAAGCCAATTCCCCATAGTCTTATGACCCATTTTCTCAAGATGTCTTTCAAAGAATTTTGCAATAGGGGTTTAGTTAGTAGATTTGCTATATTCTCTTTTGAGACAACTCTCTCTACTTTGATGTTGCCTCTACCAATGATCTTTGGGATCAAATGATGTCGCCTTAAAATGTATTTGGATTGTTGATGTGATCTTGGCTCTTTAGCTAGTGCTACCATCTCATTATTTTCATAAAAGATAACTATTAACTCAACAATGCTAGGTACTACATCCAACGTTTGGATGAAATTTTAATTGAAACACCTTTCTTTGAAGCTTTTGAAGATGTAATATATTCTGTCTTCATGGTCTAATCGGTAGTGATGTCTTGTTTGAAACTCTTCCAACTTGCGATACCACCATTGAGGCCAAATATAAATTCAGAAGTGGATTTTAAGTTATCTACATCAAATTGAAAACTAGAATTCAAAAACCCCTTGAGTTTCAATTCTCTATTGCTGTATTCCAAAAACAAGTACTTAAGAATTATATTAATAGCTATCCAATGACATTCTCCAACGTTAAATTGGAATCAGCTCGTAACACTTAGAGCGTGTGCCACATCTAGCCTTATACATTGAACAACATATATTATGTTCCCTATTGCAGACGCATAAGGTATGTGGGATATTTTTTCTCTCTTGTTGTCAGTCTAAAGGGCCATAGACTTGGAGGGACAAAGATTGTGTCCCATAGGGAAGAGTCCTTTGTCAAATTCTTCCATACTAAACCTCTTTAGTACCTTATCAATGCACAATATTTGGGAAAGCCCTAATATCCTTCTCAATCTATCTCCATAGATACGTTTTCCCAATATGTATGATGCTTCTTTCAAATCCTTTATGGAGAATTGAGTAGATAACTAAACTTTAGTACACTCTAACATTTCTCTCTCATTCCCAATGGGAAGAATGTCATTGACATAAAGCATGATAAACTGTATACTATTTCCACTAGCTTTCTTGTACACACAAGTTTCATACATATTTTTGACAAAGCTAAATGATTTAGTTATCTTGTCAAAATGTATGTTCCAACTTTGGGATGCCTGTTTGAGTCCATAAATGGTTCTCTCGAGTTTGCAAACCTTTTACTCACTCTTTTTAGATGTAAAACCTTGTAGTTGCTCCATATAGATTTTTTCTACAATATTTTCATTGAGGAAAGCATTTTTCACATCCATTTGCCATATCTCATATTCATAATATACGGCTATAGCAAGTAAAATCTGAATGGACTTAGGCATTGTGACAATGAAAAAGTTTACTCAAAATCAATACTAGGTCTTTGAGTGTAACCTTTTGCCACTAGTCATGTTTTAAAGATCACTACCTCTCCATTGACTCCTACATTTCGCTTATAGATCCACTTGTAACCAATGAGAACTATTCTCTCTGTTGGATCTATCAAAGTCCATACTTTGTTGGAGTACATGAAGTCCATTTTAGATTTCATAACGTCAAGAAAATATCATGAGTTCATGTCTAACATAGCTTTCTCATAAGTTTTTGGATCGCTATCTAATTGGCTTATCTCATGAAAGAATCCGAACCTTTTAGGTTGTTTCTTAACTTAGTTGAACCTTTTAAGAGGTTGTGTATCTAGCTCTTGTTGCTTATTTATTTCCACCGCTTGTAGGATTTGATGATCATCTTGAACTTCATCAAGTTCAACAACAATGCCTTTTCTATCCAATAGAAATTTCTTCTCCAAAATGTGGGCGTTCTTCATAGCGAACACCTTTGTTCTGAGAGATCATAAAAGTAGTAACCCATAGACTCTCTTCAGTATTCCACAAACTTGCACAAAGTGGATCTACTATCCAACTTGTCTCCTACTAGCCTGTTGACGTAAGCGTGAGACCCCCAAACTCGTAAGAAAAGGTAAAAGGGTGTTTTGCCAAACCACATATCATGTGATGTCTTAGCACTGACTTTGAAGGTACTACATTTAGTAAATTTGCTATCGTTAATAAGATATATCTCCAAAAGGATATAAGCATATCAAAAAGCTCATCATAGAACGTACCATATCCAACAAGCTATAGTTTCTCCTCTCAGCTACTCCATTATGTTGGGGTGTGCCAGATAGAGTCCATTGAGAGAAAATCACATTCTCTTTTAGATAATTCAAGAATTCGGCACTTAAGTATTTTCTTCCTCGATCCGATTGAAGAGCTTTAATACTTGGTTTCTTTTGCTTGTCTACTTCATTCTTATACTTTTGCAATTTTTCAAAAGCTTTAGACTTGTACTTCGTAAGATACACATGTTCGAACCGAGTATGGTCATCAGTGAAGGTGATGAAGTAAGAATAGCCTCCTCTGGCACTAACTCTTAGTGGGGCACTAACTCTTAGTGGGCCACTAACATCGATATGGATCAAATTTAAAGGACTTGTAGTTTGCTCCGATTCCCCTACAAAAGAAACCTTGATCATTTTTCCTTTCAAACAAGACTCACAAGTAGGAAAGTCTTCAATACCACTAACATTTAGTGCTTTGAAACCTTCTAACTTGTTCATCCTATTTTTCAAAATATGTCCAAATCTTGCATGCCATAAGATGGCACATTCTTGGTTATTTAATTTTCTTTTACTTGATTGAATGTGCATCAATGAAGGTTAAGAATCAAGTATGTACAATCCATTGTTTAATGTAACTTGTGCAATTAAAGAACCATTCTTTAATATTTTCAACATCCTATTGCATATAGAAAAATCATATCCTTCATTATTTAAAATGGGAATAGGATACATAGAAACAAGGATCAAGTATAATGCAAACATTCCTCAAGTCTAACTTAACTACACTTTCAACCATGGCTGCAACTTTTGCTCTATTTTTAAGGCAGAAGATCATATCGCCTTCATTGACACTCCTTTTTCTTTTCGTCCCCCACAACGCATTACAAATGTGAGAACCACATGTGATATCAAATACCCATGAGGAAGAATTTATCGTCAAGTGCACTTCAAAAAATCTATACCTTTCGCAAGGGTTTGCAAGGTAAGCTTTGCAATTCTTTTTCCAATGCCTTTCTCGCCACAATGGAAACATTTAGCATCAATTTTAGCCTTTTTTTTCTTCTTGACTCCCTCCAAACTCTTCAAGGATTGCTTTACTTTAGAGAAAGAACTTTTTTTCCTTTTACCTCCCTTTATAGGATCACTAGGGCCCCTAGACTTAGAGGAAAATACAAGCAGAAGAAGCTTATCATTTTTCATCATTGCCTCAGTGGTCACTAGCATGTTCACTAATTTGTTAATTATCACTACTTGCTTGAGCATATTAAAGTTCATAACGAGTTGGTCAAATAAGCTTGGCAATGATTGTAAGATCAAATCTATATAAACGTCATTGTCCATGATTACTTCCAATTGTCCAAGTTTCTCGATGAGTCTAATCATCTTGCACTTGTGATCATGAACACTTGAGCCCTCTACCATTCTAGGCCTAAAGAGCTCCCTAGACAATGCAAATCTTTTGTGTCTAGTTTAGACATCATACAACTCTTATAGGTGTTTATAGATCTCAGAAGCATGCCTCATGTGCTCATGAGTCTTTTGCAGCTCATTGGTCATAGAAGCCATCATGATATACCTTGTTTGTAGATCATCATCCATAAACTTTGTGAACACTTCACAGGCCTCATCAATGGCATCATTGCTAATAGTATTCGGCGGACTTTGATTAAGAACGCAAGTTCTTTTTTCAAAATTAGGAATTATCTTGAAATTTCTCAACCAATTGTGGAAGTTTCTATCGGTTAGTTTATTGATTTCCAAAATTACATTACGTGGATTCTCAGCCATTTTGAGTTTTGAAGATTTCACAAATCTACAAAAAAAAAATGATAAAAAAGAATATAAGCATGTGATTGAATTTAGATATTTGAAAACATGTTTATGGTCTTTCCAGCATGTTTTCTCATACTATTTTATTAAATTCTTCACCCCCTAGAAGAATTCAAAAAATCATATTTCCTTAGTAAGAATCAAGACCCTAAGGACTTGTAAGTGGACCCCTGTGATCAAATGTATATCCATAAACAATTGAAAGGTAAGCAACATCTACTAATTGCATCTCATGCAACTCTTGATATATTTTGCCTCACTTTTTATGTAGATCCCTATGATCAGACGACCTCTACATTATTAGATGTTAAGTCAAACTTACCAATCAAACTTTGATTCGAGACCGCTCCATGACATCCCCCATGACCGAGTGTACAATGCACGAGAAGCCTCAAATCAAAGGTTCATTATATGCTAAGTATATAATCACAGCTTTCTACCTAAGTGTGAACCCCTGTAATCGGATGTATATCATACAAAGATGGTAGCGTCATCATGCCATATACTATTGTTAAAAGACATGGATTAATTAAAACTCCTTCTAATTTGTATCCATTGACTTAATATTTTGAAAAACTCTTAAACTTTCTAAGTTGGGGGATTTTCTTGCTTGCCAAGATCTCAATAATTTTATCGTTTTATTTAGATTTTCTATATTCTAAATGTGCATCTCATACATTAATAAGACATGGAAAGCATAAATAAGTAAATATGCCTAGCATGCTCCTAGGATGGGATGACCATGAGCTTAACTAAGTGGTGCACTACCTAGTTGATTTTAAGTGGGTTGGTTAAATCTAGCTATTATATGAGTGTATCCCCATACGTTCATAGGTGTTCCTACCTCTAATGGTCTTCTTTGCTCCTTGTAATATTTAAATGAGAAAGAAATTCTCACTAATAGTGATTCTACTCTTATAACATTTACAAGATAGAAATTAAGAGGCATGTAAACCCAATTTAATACAACCCTTTTCATTTACTTGAAATAAATAAAATCAATATTAAAGGCTCATGATCATCCATATTCATTCATTATCCCTTTAATATTTAAATGAACAATAAATAAATCAAGAATTTATATTCAATTCCAATAATTAAATGCTTACCTCATAAATAATTAATTGGTCAAGCAAAAATAATTATAACTTTTCTGCATCTCATTTTTTCACTAATTGAAGATTAACTTTAACAAGATTTAAAAAATAATAAAAAATATTAAACATTATTTTGAAAACTTGCACAACAGTTGTGTATCTATTATGTATGATATAGAGGACTTTTGGTCACTAAAGGAACCAAAAATAACACTCAAAACTCACCTCAACTCAAAACAGTCGCTACCAACCTAGCCTGGTGCACGGCTAGGTGGTAGGTGCCCCATTGTCATGGCTCGCTCATTGGAGATGAATGATGACCGTGACTTGAAGGGATGTTTGAAGCGATAAGGTGTTGTCGGCTCACCCGGTAGGGCAGAAACGACCCATGAGTAGAGATTCTTACAAGATGAGGATTGCAAAACTGTTTCTATGGCATACTCTTTGAGTTATAAGGATGCTTTCCACCGAGTTTGAAGTCATTCTGTGTCCGTTTGGGCACCGAACATTAAAGGCGTCCTGGAGCAGTCTTTCTGCCCGCGGGCAGCTTAAAGATGCATGGAGCAGAGTGGCTTGAAAAAGGAATTTTGTGAACTGTTTTAGTGGGGTATTCCTTGGAGTGTGGGGAATGTTTCCACCAAGTGTCACCAGTAGATGGTTCCGTTTGGATAGAAAACGGTGAAGACCTTTAGAATGCGGCAGTGTAGTGGCATTGTTGTAATTCTAGTGTATTACAAGGGCAATTCCTATTCCATGGAGAATTGGACGGAGCTGGAAGTTGGCATAGTTAATGTAGAAGCTGAGAGCTATCCAACGATTCAAGCGGAGAGTGATTTGGATGTCCGGAGGTAGACTTTTGAAAATGTGTGCATGCTCGGTATTTCAATGTCTACTGTGGGCACAACATAAATCTTTTTTAAGCCTATTATAAAGGGGACAGGCATGCTTGAGGGCTGTTGGGACGGTGGGCAACCGGCCGGTCCTCCCCGTGCTGTTTAGGCACTAAGCGGGCAACTCCTTGAAGGCGATGGGGAGCCTTCAAGGGCCGGCTCTAGACATCTCATAAGAGTGTTTGGAGTCTTCGGACGGGTCGGGAACTGAACGGGTGGCGTGGGGCCAGGTGGGCCCACATTGGGTCCGAGAGGGTGCTGAGAGGTTGTAAGGCGGAAACGCTTGTACCCCGCTGGCTTCAAAAATTATGAGGCAACACCTCTAGGCCGATTGAGTGATCGAGAGGAACACCCAAATATCTTGTGAATTAACTCGCTAAGCATGGGCTATGGGTTCTAACCTTATTGCGGGGGTCCATTGGCTTAAGACATGCGGTCATGGGGTGACGCCGCATAGTGGCCTAGTGAAGCATGATGCTAGCGAGCGGGAAATCAAGTCCAATGCTCCGTGCGGGACTTACATAAGATGATAGCACATCACATAAGCCTTGGACTTACATATGGCCCTACTCGGGTAAGGCACAAATGAAGGGCGCTATGGCACCGCCTAAGCGCTCCAAGCGAGTGATGAGCATGAGGATTGTGTTGTGGGTGCACAAGCAACCCTCAATGTCGAGATGGGGCAAGATTGCTCCTTTGCCATCGAGAGGTGCACGTAAGGGACCTAGATTGAGGACGTGCATGCTAGCTAGTCGGGGACCATTAAGGAAACACGCTCAGCATGCCTGACGTGAGCTTCTGATGATTGTGGGCATTTGAAATAGGTGAATACGCTAGTACTATGAGGCGTTCTGATACTTATACTAGTAAGCTACTGTGCCGAAATAAGTAATGGGTCATGAGACAGACTCGAGATGGGCGTTGGCGGATCGAAGGTTGGGTGGAACCTGAGATGCCATCACGGACAGACGATTATTTCGCTGTGAAATAGAGTCCATCCGTGACACCCAGGCATGCACTACCTGGCTAGTGCCCGACAGTGGCTGGTAGCAGTCCCTATTTTCAAATCATGACTAAGTCAAGTGGTTTTTGTTCAACTTTTGTACACCAAAAACTTAGGACACCTCCTAAATGACCAAACTTTCAGATCTAAAATACCTGTTAAAAATAAAATTTCAAATGCTTAATTATGCTTCAAAAATCAAGTTTAAGTAATAATCACATTCTTCAAAAATTTCCTACTAAATCCAATCTAGTTGGATCCAAAAATGACCCAAAAACCTTAGGGCCAAAATTTAACATGTTATATCAATATATATCATCATCTAATGCTAAATAATCATTCAACATTAGTATCTATGAATTAAAACATACTAATAATATGAATTAACACCTAAAACACATATTTGCATGCTTTCAATTCATCAAGCAAAGGAGCCACATACAACATCATCCAAACACTCCAATCCGTAACTCGGATAAAGTACTTGGTGATTTTGATCAATTCATCACATGAATCAATCAATTAAAAATTCAAATTAAAGCATGATTTAGGCCCCAATACCACTTGAAGTCAAGTGTAGCACTAGGATCCAATAATCAAAACTTTAAAGTGACATAATAACTAGGCTACACATGAAACCAAGAATCTAATCATGCCTTAAATTCAGATTTGGCAAGAGGAATACCTTAACTACTCAAAATCCAAGGAAAGGAGGAAGAAGACTTCAACACCTTGAATCTATCTTCCATCAGTGTAGCAGGTTCATGGCAACTTTTGCTTAAGCAAATCAAGTTGGAATCAATCAAAATTTGTAATAGAGAACACCAACACCTTGATGAATCTACAATAGAAAAATCAGCCAAATTAGAACTCCAAAGAGCCTCCCAAAATAGTACCATGTTTTTGCCAAATAAAGAATCTCCAAAAGACTAGCAATCCAATTGTTTTGCCTCTAATGTTAAGATCCGCACATCAATGCAAAATCCAAATCTCTTCAATGTTAACTGGAGAACAAAAAAGAGATGAGCAAGGATAAAGGCCAAAAATTGGAGCTAGGAGATGAAGAAAAATGTGAAGTTTCAACATATGAGGCAACATATGCAAAATTGGAGGGAAATGAGAGAATCTAACTATTAGATCTAATTTGTTTGCATTCGCATATAAGTGGCCGCCATCTCCCTCTATATCTATATATAGATAAAGAAAAGGTGTGATGCTTAAGTAGCATCATAGATTCCTCAAGGTTGGCACCACTTGCTTGCCAACTTGCAAACAAGTTGCATGTGAATTTAAAATACATTTGAATTTTATTTGAAATCTTCATTTCATCTAAAGAAATATCATCCAAATTAATTATTATGCACTTCAAATGAACTCTTCATTTCAATTTTTCCCCCAAAATTAATTCTTCATTTTAACTAAATTAAGCACTTTAATTTAATTAACATTTGACTTTGCTCTTAAGTCAATTAGTACTCTTTAAGCTAATAATTACATGACCAATTGATAGTCATGTGGCACCAATTAAATTAATTTTTTAATTTAATTGGTCTATTTTAACTCCTAAAATTAATTAGATTGATTTAATAATTAAATTGATCAAGCCAAGATAACCAAAAATTGTGTCAATAGAATATCTCCAAAAATCGGTCAAGAAGAAACATTTCTAACTCTTAGAAAATTCCTCTTCATCAGGTAGGATTTTCAATTGGCTTTTGTGTATAACCCATTAGGTTTTACCATACATTAGACATGGGCATACAACTCTTATGGCTTGTAGAATATCAAATATTCACATTAGTCTAAACTCATTTAAACTAATGACTCAATTCAATTACTCATGATTAATTGAAGAGTGCTCAATCTTCATGTTCGATGTCTAACCTCAAATCCATGGAGCCCAACTAATTTGTTGAAATGAATGCTTTTGAAGAATTGTTCTAGCTCTATGCTTACCATGCAAATACAGTGCTTCTGTCTCTTATCTCCCAAAAAAGCCTAAGGTAAGATATTTGCTGAATTTCTAAAAGCCTCAATACTATATCTCTATTCTATTGTTTGATTCCCTTTATGATCTCATCTTCGAAAAACTTCTTTTCCAAATTATCATACTACCTTACACAAGAAAATCGATCATTATAGAATACATAGGAGATGCACTCGCCCTTCACAAACACGAGAAGTCGAATCCCATCTTGAATCTCATAAATATCCATATCTAAGTAGCCCATACCCAAACTCAACCTGAAAGACCCGCTAAGTAGTTAAGAAAGAGTTAAAGCATGAGGACATAAACTTAAGGTTACCATGGATCCTCAGGTCAAAGGGCTAATTATATACACTTGCATAAGTTGGAGAATTTGCCACTATAGGTATCTAGTGGATTCTCCAGGTAAGCTTTTAGTGATCTATTCTTTAACAAGCACCCACTAACATGTGCCCATGTCCCACATGGATTACTCATGAAACGGAGCAATATCAAATCATAAGATTTATGCATTGTTAATGCAAGTCTATCTAATTCTTAGGTGCCCTGTCTCATAAAATCCTACGACTTGAAAGATTTAAGATAACAATCATGTAATACTTATTTCATGATCACCACCCAATGCATGACCAAGTCCTATAGTCATATGTGATATAAAATCTTTAACTAAATACCAGTGAAGTAATATAAGCATAAGATAAAGATGGCTATGTAAAATGGATATCATTCAATTAAAATTGTATCACAAGTGCAATAGTTTACATGCCAATCTAATTGGCTTGTGGGGTACTATTCCAACAACTTCTCTTTCTCATCGTCGCCTCAATAGTCACCAATATATTCATTGATTGTCACTTCTTGCTTAGACATATTAAAGTTCATAATGAATTGATCAAACGAGCTTAGCAATGTTTGTAAGATTAAATCTACAAAAAGGTCATTGTATATGATTATGTGTAATTGACCTAGCTTTTCAATAGGCCTGATCATCTTTAGCTCGTGTTTATGGAAACTTGAGCCCTCATTTATTCTATATCTAAAGAGCTCCTTTGACAAAGCGAATCTTTCGTGTCTTATTTGAACACCACACAACTCTTGTAGGTGTATGTAGATCTCACTTGCATGTTTCATATGCTTATGAAACTTTTGAAGCTCACTAGACATAGAAGCCATCATAATTCATCTCATTTGTAGGTCATCATCTACAAACTTCATGAACAATTCACATGCATCATTAATGGCATCATCACCAATAGTGTCCGACGAATTTTGATCAAAGACATAGGTCCTCTTTTAGAGTCTAGAATAATCTTGAGGTTTCTCAACCAATGACGGAAGTTTAGCCCATTTTGCTTATTATTTTCCAAAATAACATGGAGTGTATTTTTAGCCATTTGAGTTTGAGGATTTCAAAAATCTACAAAAGTCAAAAAGAAGAGTATAAGCATGTGATTGAATATTGATATTGCAAAAAATATGCTCATGGTCTTTCAAGCATTTTTTCTCCCACTATTTTATCAAATTCTTCACCCCCTAGAAGAATTCAAGAAATCTCATTTCATAGTGAGAATTATGGCCCTAAGGACTTGTAAGTGGACCCACGCCTCGTGTGCCTTCCATTAACAATCAAAAGGTTAGCACCTTTCGCTAATTGCATCTCTATGTAACGCTTGATATATTTTGCCTCACTTTTTATATAGACCCACCCCTCATGTGCCATTTACACTACTAGGTGTTAAATTAGACCTACCTATCAAACTTTGATTTAAGACTACTCTATGTCATCCCAAGCCTCGTGGCTAATGTATAGGAAGCATCAAATCAAAGGTGCATCATATGCTAAGCATATGATCACAGCTTTCTACCACAAGTGTGACCCTGGTCTTGAGTGCCATCACACAAAAGAAGTAGCATCGTCATGTCACATGCTATTAGTAGAAGACATGGATTAATTAAAACTCCTTTCTATTTTGTATTCATTTTGATTTTATATTTGGATGCACTTAGACATTCTAAGTAGAGGGATTTTCTTGATTACAAATATTTCATCAATTCTATTTTCTTATTTAGGTTTTTTATATCCTAAGCATATATCTCATATATCAATAAGATACAAAAAGTGTAAATAAGTAAATACGCCTAGCATGCTCCTAGGGTAGGATGACGATGGGCTTTAACCAAGTGGTGTACTTAGAGCCATAGGTGCACCACTTAGTTGATTTTAAGTGGGTTGATTAAACCTAGCTATTCTATGAGTGTAGCCTCATACATTCATGGGTCTTCAAGCCTCCAGTGGTCTTCTTTACTCCTTGCAACATTTACAAGAGAAATGAATCCTCACTCCTAATGATTCTATTCTCATAACTTTTACAAAGTAGAATGAAAAGGCATGCAAGCCATATTTAATACAATCATTTTCAATAACTTGAGACAATTAAAATCAATATTAAAGGCTCATGATCATCCCTATACATTCATCATTTATTCAACACTTAAATTAATAATAAATAAACCTAGAATTGACATTTAATTCCAACAATTAAGTGCTTATCTTATAAACAATTAATTGGCCAAGCAACAACAAACATAACAATTATGCCTCATTATTGAAGATTAACTTTAACAAGATTTTAAAAGCAATCAAAAATGTCAAACATAAATTTGAGAACTTGCACAACACTTCTGCATCTATTATGTGTGAAATAAAACGCATTTGGCAATAAAGAAACACAAAATAATACCAAAGACTCACCAAAACCAAAAATAGCCACTGTTGTGCAGCCTGGGCGCACAACTACATGGCAGGTACACGTTAGGTGAGCCCACTGCCTAGCCAGGGCTAGTAGCAGCCTTATTTTCAAGGTCATGACTGAGTTATTGTGATTTTAGCTTAACTTTTATGCACTAATAATTTTAGGACATCTCCTAAATACTAAATCACACATTATAGACAATTTCAAATCTAAAACACCTTGTAAATATGAAATTTCAAATGCTCAAACAGGCTTCAAAAATCAAGTTTAAGTGAAAATCTCTATTCTCCAAATATTTCTCATAAACTCCAATCAAATTGAATTAAAAAATGACCAAAACATCTTAAGGCCAATTTAGCATGCTATATCAAACATATAACATCATCCATTGCTAAATCAAAATTTAACATTAGCAACTATGAATTAAAACATGCTAAATATATAAATTAACACTTAAGACACATAATAGCATAATTTCAATTCATCAAGTGAAGGAGCCACATACATCATCATCAAAATACTTCAATCCATAAGTTTGATCAAGTTTTTGTAGATCTAGTCAATCCATCACATGAATTAATCAATCAATAATCCAAATTAAAGCATGAATTTAAGCTCTGATACCCCTTAGAAGAAAGTGCAAATCAGTAATCCAATTTAAAATATTTAAAAACTAAAATCTAACTTGATAGCACCTCCCTAAGGATCTAATTCATGTTAATAAAATGGATTTAGGTTCAAAAATTACCTAGATAGTAAATTCCAACCAAAGAGGTAAAGACTAGCTCGAACTCCATCAAAGCAGTCTCTCTTAGCGCAGCAGCTTGTGGACAACTTTTGCCCAACCAAAAACTCCATGGAATTGCCTGAAATTTGGATAGGATATTAGAAACACCTTGATGTACCTTTAATATAAAATTCAGTCAAATTAGAAAATTAGAAATGCCTCCAAGTTTCTGCCCGAATAGAGGATTTCCAAAAGGCTAGCAATCCAATTGTTTTGCCTCTAATGATAAGATCCACACACCAATAGACAATGCAAATATTCTCTATGTTATCTGGAAAACAAAGAAGAGATTAGCAAGGATGAAGGCCAATTTTTGAAGGAGAAGATAAAAAAAATGTGAAGCTTCAACACATGAGACAACATATGCAAATTTAGAAAGAAAGAGAGAATCAAACAATTAGATCTAAAATTGCTTGCATTTACTTGTGATGTGGCTTGCCACTCTCAATATCTATATATAAATGGAGAAAATGTGTGACACCAAGGTGGCATCAAACCATCCTCAAGGTTGGTGCCACTTGTTTGCCAACTTGCAAGCAAGTTGTAAGTGAATTTGATGTACATTTGAATTTCATTTGAAATCTTTATTTCATCTAATGAAATGTCTTGCACAAGGACTCATTGGAATTAATCATAATAGAATATATAGGAGACGCACTCGCTCTTCACAATGACGAGGAGTCGGATTCCATCTTGGATCTCACAAACCTTCACGTCTAAGTGGCTCATACCTAAGCTTAACCCATAAGTCCCATTAAGTGGTCAAGGATGAGTCAAAGCATGAGGATCTAAACACAAAGTTACCATGGATCCTTAGGTCAAAGGACTAATTATATGCACTAGCATAAGTTGGAAAACTTGCCACTAAAAATTTAAAGAAGATGTTTTAATAGGCTTCTAAAAGTTCCTCTAACTCAAGATTGGTCTTCGGGCTATTTGTAATAGTAATACTCATAGAAAAAAAGTTATCCACCTAACCTTTAACTTTTCTTTTGAACAACTTATTCATAGCTTTAATAGAGATTAGTTTGAGCTTAAAATGTTCAATAATAGCCTTCATAAAAATCTCCTACAATTCCTTGAAATAATTAACATCATACTTTGGTAGTCAAGCTCCATGGAGCTATCCTATCTTATGAAATCTCCTCCTAATATGAGGTGATCACGTCTTCACATGTTAAGTGTCCTAAGAGGGTATGTAATTGATGCCTTTGTATCTTCCAAATGAAACTAGGACAACACATTCTACTAACTATTTTATTACCATTAGCTATACTTATAATTGCATATGTGTGTGTTCAAGGTAACAACCTAATTAGTTGGCTAACCCTTCATTTACAAAGTTGTTCGTACTATCACTAATCAAACTATGCAAATCCTTCCCCTTTACAATAACTTTGATACTAATAATGTTCATGTCAACAAAACTAGTCAAAAGTTGAGAGATTTTGTGGTTTCTTCCATGATCACTTTCTCTAAACTCTCTTACTACTTTAGTTCAGTTGGTAAGTCAATTCTTCTTCCTCTATCATCATTAAGTGTTATTTCCTTCACTTATATATGTACCCTAGAGTGTATCTTTCATCGTGATTATAACATAAATATTTCTCCCCCTATGCTTTAATGTCAGCTGCTATAAGGAGTCTACTCGATGATGTCGTATTCAGGTAGTTTAAATAGAGCTTTGGATCTTGTGATTTTATTTTTCTATTGTTGCTATTTGCTAGAGGGTGGTCTATTGTTGTTGAAGCATTTTTTGTTAACTAAGCCTCTTTTAATGGTAGCTTTTACAATAGTTTCTTACCTCTTTGCTAATAGGATATCTTGTTGTAGTTTGCTTAGTTTGAGTGCTAGCACTACCCCCTTTTATATTTTTCCTCAACATATTAATGAAATTGGTATTGAAAAAATTCTTCTAGGTAGTCTTTCCTAAAGATTAACAAATGAAACTTCAGCTCTTCATATTTTTTGGGTGCTATGACACTATCTTCTATTGCTTCAACTAGTTGAAATCCCCAATAAGTAGCTCTCCCTCTAATTTTTTATTTTTTTGCCAACTCTAAATGACCTAAAATATGGTTGTGTCTGGTGCTAAATCATGTGGAATGATCAACTCGCAAAGATGTGGTGAAGATATGTATAAGAATTTTGGAATCAAATTTTGTATACGTTCCCACCCCACTACTATCAATAAGTAGGTGGTCTAGTAGCCAACTATTTTTAGCAATTCTTTGGTCCCAATGTCATTTGACTTATCGCATATGTAATAGTATTTAGTGCATGTTTAATTTACTTTAATCAAATTTGGACAAAATAGCTTCAATGAAGCTTTGAAAAATGGGTGTTTCTCTGCCTTCTATGTATCCTTGATACCATAGTTTAGCTCTTCTCTTCCTTCTAGATGGAGCAATGCTAGAGTATATTTTGATCTATTTAAGCGGAGGCTACAATTTGAAAGTATCTTTGACACCTTTTATTTAGTAATCTAAAGACCTGACCAATAAAATATAGGAATTCGACTTTTGGGAAGGGTGTGTAGATGCTTTGCTTGGTGCTAGATGATTTTGGGCTAGTAGGTCTCCAGACAGTGGACTAGGAGTTGGATAATTTCTCTGTTGTTGTAGAAAAGCTTTATTTGTAGGTGGACTAATTCATGTTGCATTTGCTTAACAATAATCTAGAGTCTCTACTGCATTAGTTTTTGGGTGATCTCCATGGAGAGTATGGATGTTTGCAATCTTGTTTGTAAACTAAGTAGCCCCTCAAATTACTTCTAAACGTGTTTCTTATTGGCCTGCCATAGAGCCCTCTCTTCCAATTTTAGGAATTCAATTTTCTTTTGGTTACCTTGTAATTCAATCTTGTTCCTTTTGCTATTATAATAAAGCTATCTAAGGATCAAATGGTTCTAATATCAAATTTAATGTACCAAGATAATAAGAATTATATTGGAGATTGAAATTTTGAGAAAAAGAAAATGCAAAAAGATTACAAAAGAATTAGGAGAAGAAATGTGACTAAAACTATATACTCATTAAATTAGAGAAGTTTCTTAGAACTTGTTCTACTATTTATAGACATAATTATAAAAATAAATTAAAAAATAAATTTTAATACTTAAGGAAGTAATAAATGGCAACAATCAATTAGCAAGAATCGAATTGCAAAAAGTAGAATATTGTAACCATGGCATGCTTTCCATTCACAACTTGTTGTGCACTTGCCAAGTCAGATTAGATGGCTATTTTAATCTCATCCATTAAATTAAAGTTCCCTTGGATAGTGTAGATTGCTTCATGACTAATTGGAATGGCGCCATTTGAGGGTGTATGTGGAGCTTTTTTCTTTCAATAACTCAATAATGTAGTTTGATATTAGTCGTTGATCTGTCCCATCTAGGAATTGAATTGTCCCCTCTTAAAAGTGAGCTTGATCCTCGTCTTATTGATAGGATTTTGCGTTAATATCTCAATTCACCTAACTTGTAAATAAGGATACCATATTAAATAAATATCTTTCCCCAGGGAGATGGAATATAATTGTTGTAAGAAAATTCAATTTCCATAAGTGATATTGGCATGCTCTTCATTAGTGGTATTGAATCCTTAATATGTCTTCAATGGGATAAATCAAATAAAAGAAAAAGAAATAGAGAAAAGTAATAATATTTTTATTACTCGATATAATATATTGAATAAATACATCAAAATGCTTTTGTAAGGAATTGAGATAAAGGTTCTAATTCTATATGGTAAGATTCATGCCTTTAGGGTGATCGTTTACAAGCCTCTAGGGCCTATGCATTTATTACATCAATAAATAAGCTTAATAAGACACTAATTCTATAAACAGCTTCTCAAGCTTGGTGTAGAGCACATCATATAGCTCCCCTACGTCTAAATGAATCAAGTTAAAAAGGTATGGCAAACAAGTTTCTTCTTTATTGAGGATACTTCTCAGGTTTTGTAGAGTTGCATTTAATATAGTCATGATAGGTCAAGGTAAAATTCCCTTCCTCTCATTTTATTAAAATCCTTTGTGCTTTTTTCTTTCTCACAAAAGTTTGCATGATGATAGGACATCTACATAATGCATCAGTAGGATAGGACACATTGTTGAGTGAAGGTAAATACACGTGCCAAATTGTGAGAGTGTTGCTAATGGTTAATCTTTCTTTAGTTTGAGATAGCCTGCCTCGACCTGGCAATGAGCACTACAAACCTCTAGGTTGAGATTGATGACCACAATTGGCTAGTGGCAAAGTGTCTTCTTGTTGTGCTTTTTTTCCTCTATCTGCTTAAGAGTCATCATCTTCAGCTCAACATGCACACAATCTAGGTGTAGGTCTTGCAGATCTATAGTATTTTGAGAGAACTATAACTAAAGTGATTGAGGCAATTCTTGCACTTCCTAAATATTCTTTTGATTCTTTCAATTGCAATGAGTTGGAGAGCATATCAAATTTCATAGGTTTTAAATCATTTGAGAAGGTAAAGTCTACCCAATCAAAGAGGAATAGCTCATGACTTGTCCGCTATCTTGGAGGATTTTGAGGTCTTCATAAGTGTAGAATTAGGAATGCAAGGTGTCTTGTGAGAGAAAAAAGTGCTTCGTGGTGTAGTGCACATGGAGCATTGTGACAACAAATTAACCAAGAAAAAGTTAGGATGTGGTATAAAAGAGTTTGGTTTTCTCCTTCATAAAATATTATACTTCCTTACAAAATGGAAATGAAGTGTAGTCCTTTTGAGGGTATTACACTACATACATGTATTACTTTTTCACCATTTTTTCGTATAATTTACTTGTGTTTTACTTTTGTGATGAGACTTTGATTATTTTTGCTAGTCTATGATCTCATGTTTTTTCCCTTCTACAAGCAAAAACGTTCATATAAGTGTCATCAAGGATAAGAAAAAAAATATCTAAGCATAATCATGCTTCTAACCTTCTTTTGTTAGAAGCAATAATAAAGGGCGCTTGTAGACGATTCCTTTATTCTCCACAAGCTATAGCCATGTGAAGCCTCTAATTGAGGGTCAATCATATCTTAATATCTCACATTGTCCTCCTTTCCTACAGAGAAAGTGAACACAGTGAGTCATATCCACCTACATTACATGTAAAGAGAGAGTGTTTTTTGGGCCTTGGCCATAGATATTTTCTTTTGACTTAATTATGAGCTTGGTATAGAGTCTTTTCTAGGATATTAATTATAGCTCACTAATTAAGAAAAGAATAAGGTATATTATCATTTTTGATGATTAGAGGCGCCTTAGTCTCTTTGGCACCAAGCAATTTGACGAGTTCATAACTGGGTTTATGGTCATGGTAACTTCTTTACTACTTGGTTTTTATATCTATCATTTAACTTTTCTTATTTTTTTAACTTTTTTAACCCTATGTTTATTTACATGTTCTTGACATCTCATCTTAATTCTACCATAGGTCGTTCCCAAATGAGAGGAGGTAGCTCGTTTGGAGTACTCTAGAAATTAAGTGAAGGAAGCTTGATATTTCTTGTCACAAGGAAGAGATGAACCAACTTTAGTACAATTGATTACTCTTAGAAATAGACTTATTTTACATATGTTTTTTATTAATTGTTTGTTAGTTTTGAATCATTTGCATTAGAAAAACACTTCATTTGATTTTTGTTGGTTTTATGAGTTGTTTTGTTGTGTTTCTATCATGATATACTGTTATTTTTCATTTAGACTAATTATTTATGTGTTTTATATGTTTTGTAGGTCTTGAGTGAACTAGAGCCAAAGCCAGTGATGTGTAGAAAAATGAGAAAAACAAAGGCTTTGAGGCATTTTAGACAACAATGGCCACAACACCCAAGCAAAATGGCAAATAAGTTTTGGGCAACATAACTCCGGGATGCTAGTTCTCTAGAAAGCTTACTATTTCATTAAAGCCAAGTTTGACATAGAATTTGAACAATAGTGGCTATTGTAATAATGAATGATTGTGTGAATTTGGATTATTTATTATTCTATTTAATAGGAGATATTGACATATATATTAAGCATCATTCAAATCTTCAATAATCTTATGTAATGTGCTTGATACTCACTACTAACGTTGTTTTTCCTAATTTGTCCTTGTTAATATAATATGTCCGTTCGAATCATATACTTTCAACTTATAGTAAGCTTAATAGCCCAAATTTCAAATATTATTTTCTTGGGGTGAATTGCAATATGCACTCCTGTGAAAATCAAAATGAGCATTAAACTCCTTTGTAATAAAAAAAAAAACACATAAAAATTTTTTTTAAAGAACTATATCATAGAAAATAATTCTAATATTATACACATAAAAACTAAAAAAATTTAAAAATTAAGAATATAATTTGAAAATATATAAGTAATAATTTTATATGGAAGCACTAAATTTTCAACTATTAAAAGAATATTAAAGGAATATTATTATAAGAATTAAAGACTAATGTCATTATTAAATTATTATTATTATTAAAAATAAATTATAAGAATTATTATTATAAGAACTGAACATATTAAAAGAATTATTATTAGATTATTAAATAATAAAAGAATATTATTATAAGAATTAAAAGTATATTAAATTATACTTTGGTACTAATGCCATTGTGCTATGGCCATATTATAATAATATGTCGTGGAAAATAGGTTATCGAAAAAAGGGAATTGCCATCAGATTTGGGGGAGGAAAGAGTGGCATGTGCATCATCAATTAACTGAGGACAAACATGTAAAAGTGCTTCAAAAATTAGAGGACGACAATCACAAAATATCGCATCACTAGATTAGCCAATGGGGTGCGATTAATTAATCGCACCCCTTGCCCTGCTACTAGAGTAGTAGATATTTGCGTAAATAATGTTGGGTTGTTTACTAAATGTAGGCCGGCCCACTATGCTTGTCTTCCCTATCAAACATGCAATTACTTGGGCCTATATCAAACATGCCCTAAGTGTTTAGTGATGTAATTGTGGTTCTAATTAACCCTAGGGTTTGATTAATCAATAACCATTATTCAACATTGTAGAATTTTTATATCTTTTGAGACTTAACTTATCTCTATACCTTCAAGATGATTTTCTCTCTTTCCTAGCCAAGATACTAATTAACCAAATTAACATATCAAAACACCAAATTTCTCTGGAGATTTTGAGGAATTTGCTTGGAGCTTCTCATAGGTTTCCAAGAGCTTAAGAGAGGAAGGCAATTTGCATTGGATTCCATGTTCCCCTTTCTATTCCTTAATTTTAGTAGTAACTTATATTAGCAATAAAATTCACAATTAAATCTAAACTTCACAAAAAACTTTTATGTTGATGGGATTATGAATTAATTTGTGAATTTTAAGTTTAATTGTGATGGGTTGTTTGAATTACTTGATTTTAATGCCTTCTTGAGATTGATCGCTTTGAGGATAATTACTAATAAACAATATGGTAATTTAACCTAACTAGGTCAACAAATAAGGAGATAGTTGGCTAAATTAGGTGGCTATAAAGCATGAGTAATTAATGAACTCTTGACGTAAATTTTCTTTAGGAACACCATAGCTTGGGCCCAAGAGTGGATAGTAACTACAAACGATATATACTACCCAACAAAGTAATGCTTGGGGGCGTATTAGGATTGATTTTGCTTTAATATATTAAGATCAATTAACTCATAATCAAATAAATTAAAAGGAAAATCCAGGAAAATGCTTTTAATTAGTACATATTTCACTTTTAATTTATTAAATTTTCCTTTTTTTTTAATTATTCTTATCAACATCAATAGTTTAGATGCAATGATAAAGTGATAGAGGTACTTAATCTCAATTCTTGTGGATATGATAATCCTTTCTAATTCAATTTAATAAATATTGACTAGTATGCTTATGAATAAATGTTCATGTAAAGTGTGTATTGTGCTCAGTGATCATGAGCATGAAGAAAAGGAATTCAATACTCCAAGTGAGAAGTATGAGTGCAAGATTGCTAGCAAGGTGATGTTTCTCAAGTCCAAAGTTGGGAAGGTAATAATTGCTAGCTTCGGGAAGACACAGTGGAAGAGTTTCAATTGTCCTCTGCCTTTGAGGATGTAGTCATTGATTATGCTGTTAGTATTTACAATCAAAGCAACCATTAATTATCATTTCATATTGTGCAAATTAGGTTGTTTACCTGGAGAAAACTTTAGGATGTTGGAGCTTGAGGAGGATGACTAGTTGGGTAGTGATCTCACAAATGTTCCTAATGGCAATTTGATGGGGACTAAGTCTAGTGATCGTGCTAATGTTCCTGAATTAACAACCCCAATGTTTCTATTTGATCCAATCAAAAAAATTAAAAAAAATATGGAATTCCTTTTTCTTGAAAGTTTTGATGGCGATGTTCCATAAAAAAATCCTAATTGATTAGTCTACATTTTTTAGCAATTCAACCACATGGTGGGTATATAGATTTTAGATTGGGTATTATTACCAATGTATAGAGGATTTTGAGAGTAAATGAAAGTTCATTATTCATCCAAAAAGGATGAGATGATTGCCAATGTTATCTACCGTGGTTGGTTTGGAAGTTCTTATGCAAAGTAGTACGTGACACCTAGGAGGAGTTTAAGAAGTTCACAAGTAAACCAACCACAATAGGAATATAGTCATGGCCCCCACAACTTTTGAAAAAAGAAACATACTAAGAATATATATATATATATATATATAGTTATTTGGTTATTAGTTTTGATTGAATATTATCCTAACCTTAGACTTAGTTAGGAGATATGATAATAGAAGAATTGCATGTGTGGTAGGAGAAAATCTTCACATGTGTAGTTTACCCATTAATTATTGCGACGTATGAGCTTGTAGCTAGAAATCAATCATAAGCACTAGGCAGTGGGTAAACCTGAATTTAGCTTCTTTAATCCAAAAATGATTCATTAAAGAAATATAATTAATGAATTATTTGCAAATTAAATAGTAAACAATTGTTCGCCCAAGATTAGTTAATTAGTGAGCATAAAGGGACACACACACAAAAGCCATTGAAGCCCATATCAACTTTGAGAACTAATCTACAAATGAGATAATTAATTATGAATTAGTTCAGTTAAATATTTGATCAATTTAAGGAGTAAAAATGAGTTTCATTTTATTTAGTTTAGTTGAGTCCATGGAATGAGGCTAGCTTGGATGGAGAACCAATTAATTAGTTTAAACTAATTAATTTGGACTTGAGATTCAATTTAAGACTTAATCAATGAAGAGGTTAAATTGATTCAATTAAATAAAAATTTTTTTTGATTAACTCGATGAAATAGACCTTAATTATAAATTAATTACTAGACCAGTACTTGTTTTTTTTTAGGGGGGGAGGGCCTAAGAATTAACTAATTAAAGAGTCAAAGAATTTATTAATCAAATAAGCTACTTGGAATTAATATAGAATTAATATCAAACTTCATTTTGTTCACTTTTTGCCTAAGCCCATAAAAGACTTTGGAAGTCTAGAGACTTTTAGAAGAAAATTAAAAGAATTTGTGGAGTACAAATTAGGGTCAAGAAGTACAAAAATATTTGCCACTTACAAATACTTTAGTGCAACTTAGTCGCACCAAGTGATAGTTATTAAGTGGAAGTCATTTTGATAGTAGTTATCAAGAAGTATTTAGTTATATTAGGACTCTTCTAACTCTGATATAACATCCATAACAGTAACAACTCTCCTTATTCCATCCATTTGGTTTTTCATGTTGAGTCTTCCATATGTCATTATTGTCTATTAGGCATAAACAATTCTTATTTCCCCTTCTTTCAAGTCATTCTACAAATTATTTTCTATCTTTTTTGTGTTCTTCTTGAAATTAAGAGATTGTATTTTTCTATCTCTAGAATAAGAAAGAACACAAGTCGGTAGTTGGTATGTGGATACGCTTAGAGTTGAGATGCTTTGATCACTTGCGTGAATTTTTAAATTTAACAAAACAATTGAAGATTGAAGGATTTAAGTAACTATTCAAAAGAAAGGGATTTTGTTATTCTACGGGATAGTTTATGCTCTTCAATATTAGAGTGGTGTCCAACAAGTTAATTGGGATTGGTAAACAAACAACTGTTGTAGATGTAACTTTATTATAATTTATTTACTTTGGTTATTAAAACATTAGCCACGTTCACCTTACATTGGATAGTTTGTCAAAGTAACAATGGAATTGGGTGAATCTCTTTGATTAAAATGACTATGGTACTTACTCACACATCATAGGGCTGGTGGTCATGAAACGAGTGCTGCATTGGTCATAAATTCTTTTAAGTCATAGAATCTAATGAGATAAGGTATCAACGAATCAAATAGACCTTATAATGATGTAGGTTCCTATATTTAAGGAAAAGCCTATTTCATTGACAATTATTT
>JACGDI010005670.1:920808-930992 GCA_014898725.1 Jacaranda copaia
CCCCCCCCCCCCAATTAATTATAAACATCAAGGATTTTTAGTATTTAGCAGGAGCTTAACTATACGATTTAACAATCCCCACTAATTAATTTTTAAACAATATGATTTTTAGTATTTAGTTTAACAATTAACTAAAGATGGTAGCAACTGGCATCATTTATTATTTATTTATTTTAAAAATTTAACTTCTTCCTAATTATATGGTGGGAATACATCTAGTTTTTAAACCAAATAATTCACCCCAGCTCAAAACAATTACCATAAGCCCTATCTCCTAATTTTGTCAATAAACACATAGCCATGGCTATTGCTCAACTGCCTCTCCCTACACCAGTCACGTAGATCTAGAGCTTTGAACATTTACATTCACTCTTCTTTATCTCTCTTTGTGCTCCATTCTCCAAATTTATCTAAAGCTTAAATTTATACCTAAATAGAGATTTGAATGAGATGAGCTGATTCACAAATGGTTCGAGCTTAGCTCGACAAAACCTTGAATTCAGCTTGCTTACGAGCCAAGCTAAGTCAAGTCTGAGCTCGCCAACAAGCAAGCCAAGTTGAGCGAGGTCGAGCTCAATAGCATTCATCATGAAAAGCTTGCGAGCTTCCTTTTTATTATATATATAATTAAATATGCATATAATAATTTATATAATGATAATGTTTTTATTTTTAAGAAAATAAATAAAAAATATTATTTAAGAATTAAAAAGTAAACAAAACCTTAAGTCTTACGCTCACTAGCAAACCACACACTTGCCACGCCTTATCCCTATTCTCCGCCGTCACGCCTTGTCCTCGTTCTGTGTCACCACGCCTCGAACCATTCTCTACCACTGCACTTCGATCCCGTTCTCCTCTACCATGCTTCCATACTCTCAATCTTCTCTACTCAAGTAAATTTCCACAAATCTCAATTTTTCTTCTTTTGGGCAAATAATGGTTTAGCTTTTATGTTGATAAATCTGGGTGTGGTTAGTTTCCACAATTGACAAAAAAGTGGCAATGAACTTTGCAGAAAAGAAAAATGAAGCAAACTTTGAACTTCCTGTTATCTTATTTTGGTCGAAGACTCTGTATTACTCTATTTGTTTTCTTATTTTCAACATTCCGTTGAGTTTTTTATTTGGTTATATCACTCTTAAGATGCTTTCCCATGTTCAAGTACAGAAGTTCAATTTATTCATTTTTCCTTATTTCTGTAATTGTATTCACTTAGTTTTGATTTACTTTTTTCCCCCTCTGCGTTAACAAATTTTGAGTTATTTGACACTTCATATATGAGTAGAACAATATGCATAAAATAATCTGAATTTAAGAGAGTAGAATAGGCTCCCTACCAATGATACATTATCAAATGATGAATGTGGATTCCTTTGTGAAGAATTGACAATTGTGGGAGACATGGTTTCTTTATAAGTTGTGCTAAAGGTAAACTGCATTGATGAGGCATCTTTGTTAAAAAGGATAATAAGGAAAGTAGACTTAATAATATAGATCACTTCCATTCTCTCAAATACATTGCATTTTCACTGGATGATAGACCAGCTCTATTGAAGACTTGTCTCTAAAGCAGGTTGCTTGACAAATTTTAGCAGTAAAACACCAAAAAATGTATCAGAAATCTAACATTTTTTATATCTAACTTGTTTTCTGCTAGTTTATATTTTAAAGTTAAGCTAGGGCTTGGGCAGAGTAATCACATTACTAACCTGGACTTAGTTACAGAGTTATAACATTCCTGTTGCTTGAGTTGTGATCATGTTAATCTTCATATTCTTTTAGGCTGTGGATATATCTCCAAACCCTGGTGTAGCAGCCTGACAAAGGACAAAAAATTCATCTCTTGGAAGCTATGAGCTCTAAATTCAATTTGTTCAGTTTTGCTGTGGATAAGCTGCATCCTAGTAAATGCATACATATAGCTAAATATGTTTATGTATCTCAGAGGTAGTGGCAGTTAATAGTCTCTTCCATTTTCAATTTCCTTCTTGATTGGAATAGTTAACTTTTTTCTGTTGTTCAACACCGTTTGATTGTGTAAAATTATTTCATATAATGTGTTCTTTGTGGTAGACAAGGATTTGATGCAATCAAAGATTGAGGTTTTATTTCCTATACATATAATTTTGTTTATTGTTGGTGTTAGATTGTAGGTTAGGTTGCCACAAGTATATACACACACATATATATGTCTAATAACAATAACAAAGAGGCATAATCGTGTGCCATTCACAGGTGCAATTAATGACTAAAACATGAGTACTATTTTTTATTTTTTTTCTAAAACATGAGTACTAATTAGGTCACCCCTTAATTGATTGGTTCATTATATATTTTTTCATAAAGAAATTAGTTGTTTAAATAAATTTCAAAAAATAATTTGTAAATCAGCTATCTATCTTAAAATTTTAAGGGGGGTTTTTGAGTTCATATATTTTTTTTTAAAATTTATATAAGCACATATTAAGAATTTGTTAGGTTTTAACTCTTGACATCACAATCTATGTGTGAGACTGTGCAACTGGGCCAAAAGCCACTTGATATGAGTCCGTATCTTGATAGGATTGCGGTGACAAAAAGGATTGTTTGATTTCATTTTCAAAGTCCTTTTCGTTTTCAATACTATTTAAAGATGAAAAATCATCAACTTCTGTTTGTTTTCTTACAAAATATTCCTTATTTTTATTTTTAATTTTTTTATGAACGTACTCTATCATTCTAGTATTACATTAATCAAATTCAAATTCGATTTACTATGAACAACACGTTATCATTTCAAAATTAATAAAATATATATAGTAAAAATCTTATTAATTTTTTTATATTTAAAATTTTAATTTTTTTAGTTTTTTGAATAATTTCATTAGTTAGCATTAGTTAAGAAAATAATGAGAGGCTTATCTCTTTCTATTCTTCAATCATTTATCTTATATTTAAACAAATGACACTTTTACATTATTGTCAAAAGTTTCTACAGATTAGCTGAAAATAGTAGAGTAATAGAATAGGAAGGCATGTCATCATACATTTTCTATTGTAAATTTAACTTTGTGCAAATTAAGTAACAAAAATGGTATAATAATAAAATGTGGGGCATATGGTGTACATTTTTCTTTCCATACATGTTTGAAACTATATAGATAACTAAGTATGTGGTGTTAGAGGTGGCGATTTATTAAATATATTCCATTTAATTAATAATCTAAATTTTAAGATAAAATAACAATTTAATATGATACTAGAGTAAAAGAAATATGAATTAGTTTTTGGTTGAACTTAATAAATCTCACATCATTCATTTATGAAAAGAGTTTGTATGAGTTTTTTTCTTTTTTCTTTTTTAAGAAAATACTATCTACATGAAGTATGTTCAAGATGTTAAATACTTAATGTCCGTATTCTTTTTTTTCAAATATTTTAGACATTATAAAAATGTAGTTCTAACTAATATGTTAGTAACAACTTGCCCATCCTAATTATTTGTGGGATAGATGTTTATTCAATATGTATGGAGTTCCACCATGTAATTGAAGTGAAATAGATGGTAGGGGCCCCTTTGCCTCCTCCATCATCCCATAATTACAATTGCCATTGTATATACAAATAGCATACGTAGTATTGCTACAACTAATAGTTGTTGTTATTAGTCCTTAGGAACTAGTTAGAACCATATGCTAGAAGCCTTGAAACATACAAACTATGGATAGATTATGCAGATGAAATATTTAGAATTTTTAACTAGATATGCTCATTAAAAGAAAAGAAAGAAACTTATAAAGATTTTGTGATAATTTTGCTTAAACCAAGGCTACAAAGATTGCTTGTGTTCTAGGACTACTAAGGAAATAAGGTGGCATACTTCAGAGAATAACAAAGATGGATTGATTAGGCATCTAAGAGATGCCAAGGCATGGAAAATTTTTGATAGAAAGCACATTGAATTTGCTTTAGATCCTCGAAATGTTCGCCTTTTCCTTGCTATGAATGGTTTCAATCCCTTTGGAACAATAAGTATTAACTATAGCATCTGGCCAGTGATGTTGATTCCATACAACCTTCCTCCTTGGATGTGCATGAAACGATCCTCTGTTATGCTCTCAATGATCATTTCAAGTCCACCAATGTCTGAGAATAGCATAGATGTGTAATTAGAACCTTTTATTAAGGAGTTGAATAAGTTATGGACTAAAGGAGTGGAAACATTTAACTTCTTAGTGAAAGAAAAGTTTAGAATGTGAGCAGCCCTTTTATGGACAATTACTGACGTTTTTGGTCTTAGTACTGTGTCAAGATGGGATACACATATTGGTCTTGCTTGTCTAATTTGTAATTTTGATATAGAGCCTTGTTGACTCCTTTTTAGTAGGAAGTGGTGCTTTATGAGCTATTGATGTTTTTTTGGGAAGAAACCATAGATTTAGATTGAATTAGGTTTGCTTCAATGGCACTACAGAGGAAAGGAATCCATTGATCGGATTATCAGGCTCTGAAACTTTGAAATAAGTGGAGATTATTAATGTTGCTTTTGGATTTATACCTAAAACTACTGAAAAAGGATCTAAGAGTAAAAGATCTAGAAGAAAGAATGTCAAAGATAGAGAAGTTAAGTAATAGAGATAGAAGAGTATATTTTTTGAACTTCTTTATTAAGAGTTTAACTTGTTGCATCATGATCTAGATGTTCGTATATTGAGAAAAATATATGTAATAATACTCTTCTAAATGAGAAAAAGAAGACAAAGGATAATTGTAAAGCTCATAAAGATCTAAAAGCTATGGGTATAAGGTGTGACTTTTTGGCAAAAGAGAATGGCAAATATCTAATTGCATCTTTCACAATTCCAAATTCAAAGATAGAACAATTTCTTAGTACTTTAAAAAATGTTAAAGTATCAGATGGCTACTCAAGTAATATCTCCCAATGTGTTAACTTGGAGTAGAAAAGGATCTTTGGTTTGGAAAGCCACTATTGCCATATCATTATGGAGCAATTGTTACCGTTAGCCATACATAATGTGTTGCCAAAAAATATGGCGGAAGTATTGATAGAAATTTTGCTCATTCTCTAAACAAATTTGTGAAAAGTTTGTGTCTCTTAGACCTTGAAAAGCTCCAAGATTAGATTGTGCTCACCTTGTGCCATTTAGAGATGTTATAAATCCATAAATCCATCAATAATGTATCAAACCTCCAAGACTTATTTCATCACCTAAATGAACTATCAAGTGAACCATAACTGTAAAAAATGTGGCTATAGTATTGATAGAATTTTGTTCATTCTCTAAACAAATTTGTGAAACGTTTGTCTCTTAGACCATGAAAAGCTCAAGATCAGATTGTGCTCACCTTATGCCATTTAGAGATGTTATTCTTCCATCATATTTTTACAGTTATGGTTCACTTGACGGTTCATTTAGTTGATGAGATACGACTTGGAGGTCCGGTACATTATCGATAGATATATCCTATTGAAAGGTAAATAATTATTTTCTTTATTTTAATTGATCTTTTATTAAAAAGTTTTAATTTTACTAATTGTTTACCAATGTTCACATAGGTATTTAGGTTACTTAAAGTTTTTAGTTTGGAATAAGGCACAACTAGAAGGGTCCATAGTTTAAGGTTACCTAGCTGAAGAAGTTCTTTTTTTTTTGGCTTAAGGTATTTTGAGGAGATTGAGTCTCAATTGAACAGACCTAGACGTGTTAATGATCAATCAAATGAGACATTAATGAACTGCAAAGCATCTTCTTTGTTTTCTCAAATTGGTAAACCAGTAGGATCTGCCTTAAGGTTTACTTTAACTCCTTTAAAAAAAATTACAACCTCATCGATATGTGCTGCTAAATTGTCTAGTGGTCCAACCTTATATTTCGTTAGTATTTATGCTAAATTTGATGTGATTTATAGTAAATTGATATGAGCTAGTCATACACATAAGTTTTAACTTTTTTATTTTATGTAGTGAATTAAAGAGCACATAAAGAGGAGCTTAAGACGCAAATGACCTTCAGCTATAGAGATAGAAAAAAGAGTTAATAAAGTGTTTGTTGATTGGTTCCTTAAGCGAGTTAGGACCAACTAATAATACATGTTTGTTTTGATTTGAACCCTCTTTTAAATGTTCTATAATGACAAGAAATTGCCTTTTTTTCCATATTATGAACCCAGACATAACAAACTCAATTCCAATTAACCTTAAGTTCTAGCACAAGATCCAATTACATACGCGAAAAGGTTTGTGGGATAGAACATTAATAGGTTTAAATTTCGGACTCTGTCTTGAGAGCATGGATTGAAACTCAAAATAGTAGAGTATTCTTAACTTGTAACACATCATGTGTTTCAAGTAGTATTGATGGAAATGTAAGGCAAGCATATTTGCAATATTATAGGAAGCTAGATGACATCATTGAGCTTAATTATCATGGTCATTTATGGTAATTCTCTTAAAATGTCAATGGGCTAACACCATTTGAGAAAAAGGGTTCAGAAGAGATCCTTGAAACTTTAATTCTATAAACTTTTCAAGATTGGTTCATACCAGTGAATGTGAAGACCATGATCCTTACATTGAAGCTTTAAAAGTACAATTGGTCTACTATGTAGAAGATGAGGCTAATGAAGATTGGAGTATTATTGTGCATCTCGAACTAAGAGATATATATGATATAGGTGAGGAACATGAAGAGGTTGTATATGAAAATGAGCCATACCAATAGCAAGATCTTGAATAGTTCTTTGATGTGGAGAATGAAAACATTCAATTAGTGAGAGCATATGAAGATGGTGATGAAGTTAGGGCAAATACTGATAGTGACATTGAAATGGATGATCAAATGCCGAATTAATATTGATTTTTCTTTTTTTGGTTGCTTTAGTTGCTTTTGCATGTAGGTTTTGGTTTGTCTATTCTCAAAGTCATTAAGAATAATTTGTTTTTATGTTTGATGAGGTGGTATATTTTCATTTTTATATCATTCTTAGTGATAAAGTTTATTAATTTATTTGTTCATCTTAACCTTTTTTATCTTTTGCTCTCAATATCTAAAGTTGAGTTAATTTTGTCATAATACACTGTATGAGTCTCTTTCTCTTTATCTCTATCTACATGTATGGTTATATGTATACATATGAATTTCATGATATTATTGACTATTTTTTTCATATTAATTCTTTCTTATTGTAGGTGACATCTTCTGGAGATTATATTGTGGACACATTTAAGGAAAATATTAGGACAAATTTGAGTTTAAGGTGACATTTTAGACTTTTTTTGCATTTTCTTTCTCTTTCTATTTTTCCTAAAAAAAATCATCTTCAATAATATTAGCTAGTTTTTCTGTTTTTAATAAGCTTCATTATTGAATTCAAAGAGTGAAAAAGAAAGGGAAGAAAGAAGAAAAAAGAGGCAACAGATTTTGCCAGAATAACTGATTCATACTTTATTATCAAATTCTTTCAACATGCCTCTTATATCTACAAAAACTGATTCATTCTTGTGTTTCAATCTTATATCTATAATTGTTTCTTTTCTCCAAGCTTACAATAACCAATTATTCTTGGTGTGTCCTAGTGTGTTTTCTACCTACAGAGTTTACAGTTTGTACCTCATTCAATCCTTCAAAATCATTTCTATGCAGAGCATTATTTATCCAACTATCAATTATGCTAATCAATGCTCTTAGACCAATTGTTTATGTTGTACTTTTATGTTTAACATGTTTTTTTATATACAGCAATGCCAAAGGCTAAATGTTTTAAAAATTCACACAAATTAGCACAAGCTATACCTACTCCACCTTTGATTCAATCAGATGATCACATATTAGAAGCATCAGAACAACTTGATACAAGATCAACTCCTCAACAATCACCTCAAACATAGGCTCAACTGCATGATCCTCCATCATGATCAGCTCGACCAAATTATCCCCTACCATCAGCTCTACCACAAGCACCAATATAAGTTCCACCATAAGCACCAATACAACCTCCACCACAAGCATCGGTACAATCCTTGTGTTCAAATGAAAATACAAATGAAACTCTTGAATCTCCTCCATCTACTGCCCAACATGAGAACCAACTTCAAATTCATCATAGTACAATCATATTGAACGCAAGTCAAAGCCATTTTGGATTATACAAATAATAGGTATATCTATTTTTTATTTTTTCAATAAAGTAGCTCCTTACATCAATACATTTACTTGCGACTTTAAATTTTCATTATGGTAATTCTTATTTATATCGTCATTGTAGATTCCTAGGGAACTATTAAGACCAGCAAGATGAAAGTAAGAGATGTCTTCCACTTACCAACTGGAGTGTAAATTGTGTTCCAATTTGATGATCTGAATGTTCCATATGGAGACGAGCAGAGCATTCTTGTAGGATTTTATGGAAATTTGGTTGTTGATTCTTCCATGTTCCCAATCAACTTCAAGAAGTGGACAAATATGCAGAAGTCTTACCTTGACAATTGTTGGGATAATGTAAATAAGGTATAAATATTGTATTAATAATAGTTATTTTGCTGAATATTGGTAATTTCATATACATATGGATAAATTAATGAAAATGGGTAAATTATTTTTTTGAAGCCTCAATTTTGTTTCAAAACAAGTGAGAGCAATGCTAGACGATATGTTCTATAACCTATTAGAAAGAAGTGGGCTAGAAGTAGACTTAGGATTTGGAATGAGTTTTGTGATCCTACAAAGAGTATAGATGGGTTGATAAGCAATGTTCTAGAGGGTAATGGGCGATCAATAGGTGAGTTATGTTGATTATTGTTTAAAATCAAAGCTAGGTAAAATTGCAAAGACTTAGTGTTACGTGATTTTGATTGGTAATACATATTTAATATTACAATGGTAATATTTGTAAGCACTTTGTAAGAAGAATGTTAAGAATAGAAAAAACCAAATTGTGTCTCACATTGGAGGATGAAAATCTATGCGAGAAGAAGACATGAGATGGTAGTTATAATAATTTTTGTTATTTTTTCAATTTGTTTAAAAATGACATGAATATGAATAAGTTTATTTGTTGTGTTGCATTTGAGCACTTTAGGAAATTGAATATAGACATTTCGTAGGTCGTGGTCACCTATTCCTTTCAACTCATAAGCATCGGGATGGATTATGGATGAATGACATGGCAAAAGAACAAGGAGTAAGTTTTATTTATTTAAGTTATTTAGTTTCTATTACCAACTCACATCATAGAAGATAGAAATAAAATAAAAAACATCTTATAGCTATTTTATGCTTGTAAGAGCAAATTGAGAAAGAAATGAGCGATGATGTTGCTGCCAATTATGTTATTTCCTCTAATGATGTTGTTGCCAAGACCTTAGGAAAGGAGCACTCTGGGCAAGTTCGATGTATGGGCTTAGGAATGACACCTACATCCTCCTTTGTGGATACAAGCTTGAGAATGCATGGTTTGAGTGGCTTTTCATCAAATGCTAAAACTAGTAATTCCTAAAATCAGGATAGATTGGTTGAATTGGAGTCCCAGTTGAAAAATACTATAAATGTAGTCAAGATTTATATTTTGATTAAAGAACGAAGGATTCCTAATGAGCTCGCTTCTATTTTTGATCCACCTCCACAAGTATTTGTTTACATTTTTGTTCATATTTTGGCATGGTTGCTTATAAATTAAAGTTCAATGTTTTCATCATTTGAAATACACAATTTTCTCCCATAGGCACATGTGCATGATGTAGTTAGTCAACATGAATCTCTTACTTCTCCAGGAGGAAGATCTTCAAGTGCCAACAATTAAGAACACAATGAAACTCCTTACTAGCTACTTATTTGTAGTATTTACTTACATGTGAAACTAAGTTGAATGTTTTAGTACTTGTGGATTATGATGTGAAATTAAGTTGAATATTTTAGTGCTTGTGGATTATGATGTTGATGTTTTTGAGAATGTTGAAGTTGATATTTTTTAGAATGATGATGTTTTTGGGGATGTTAATGTTTTTAAGACTTGATTTTAAAACATTGATTTTAGAATCTATTGATTATGTTGAATTTTGAGAATGAAGATCTATTGGCAGGTATATGAAATAGCATATATTGATATTGAAAATTAACCAAAAAATTAGTTTAAAAAAATTAGTGGGGGTTGTAAACCCCCACTAAAATTAACTCCTTTTTTTT
>JACGDI010005670.1:931254-945968 GCA_014898725.1 Jacaranda copaia
GTGAAAATCTTAAGCCATTCGCATATAGTCTTGTCAGAAGATCCTAAATAGGCTATAGGACATGAAACTCTACCTAAAACTCTAAGTTATTCGCAGAGCACAAAGCTCCATTAAAACTCAAGGATGATCTTCAAAATAGCATAACTTTTGAGAAATTTTATGTCACTTAAGAAGCACTACCAAAGGAATCACCAACAACCTCACTTTGAGCACCTAATTGTGAGGCACTCGAGCGCTCACATGCGAAGGTGCCCGGTGCGAAGAGTCCTGCTCTCCAAATGGCCGTAATTCTATAAAAATAATTTATTTATAATTAACTTAATTAACTCATTATTAATCAATTAGTTGACAAAAGTTTATTAAAATTCGATTAAGAGATAATGAACATAAATTAATAATTATCTTATACGTTCAATATGCAAATAAAATTTTCAAATTGAAAGTAGGGTGCTTCATGACATGGGAAAATAAGACCCTAAAGGTAAAAAGATAAAAAAAATATAGGCCTAATTAAATAAATAATTAACTAAATAAAGGGCTAATGGGTCAACAAATTAAGCCCATCAAGATAGGCAGCCAAGCGCAAGTAGGTTGAAGCCTACCAAGTGCACAGTCAATATAAACACTAACTTCCAAAGCAAAAGAGGACACATCAAATCATTTTACAAAAAAATCCAAACTTTGATTGTGCATAACCATATTCTAGGAGCAGAAGCTAATTTTATTTTGTTGACTTTCAGAAAGGATCCTAACTCCATTACTGTGCAGCATCAACATCTAAGTCCTATTGTGGGATTTTTAGCTCAAGACCATAAAGGACATTTAAAGTCTAAAGACTTTTTGGAGAAGATTGAAAGCATTTAGAAGCACAACATAGGGTTAAGAAACCCTAGTTTCGGCCATACGAAGATAATTGTAAAAATAGGTTGCATTTTTAGTGGTAGTTATCAAGTGAGAAATATTCTAGTTGTACTTACCTAGTTAAAGTAAGACTCCTCTAACTCCCAAAATAACTTGCACAAAAGCAAGATATCTGTACTCCCTATGTACTTGATTGTCAACTCATGTACACACAAATGTTATTACATTTATGCGCTCCAAAAATTCCTCTCTTCTCTTCCCTCAAGTTCTCTTCAATCTATTCTCTCCCTCCCTCCCACCCAATCTCTCTTCTTAAAGTTAAAGAATTATATTCTAATATTCCCAGAACAAGAAAGAATACAATTAGATAGTTAATGTGTAGATAAACTTAGAGGCAAGACAATTGGGCCACTAACTTGAATCCTCAATTTGAAGGAACCTATTGAAGCTTGAAGAATTCAAGAATTTGTAGAGTGAGAGCTTAACAATTTCTTGTCTCTTTCTCTTATGGACTTCTATTCTCCTTCAAGGTGATGTGCAACTTTGGTTTTATGCTTTTAGGGGTGATTTCTCTTCTTTTATGCAAGAAAAGGAGCCCCAAAGTTTTCCTAGGGAAATAAAGGAGTTTCATTGAAGTTATTGTTAAAATGGTTCAATTGAAGACTACTTAAGATTTTCAAATTTTGATCAAGGTACATGTTCTAATTCCATATTAGTATTGATATTCGCATAAAGATTTACACCATTAGGGAAATGTAATGTCTATATTATTTGAGAAAGTGTATTGGTGTTTAAATTTTACATTTTTATTGCATTAACATCCCTATAAATATGTGAAATTAACACTTAAATGGTAGGATTATGATGGCAAAGGAAGAGAATTTAAAATTTCCCTCCAAAAAAGTAAATTGATGGCCATATGGAGACACATGATCATTTTGTAGTATCTTTTTGGACCTAAAATTGGAAAAAGAAATGAATTAAGAAATGTGATGTGGAAAATTAAAGTGTAGGATTGAAAGCCAAACTAGGCTTAACTTATTGGGCCACATGATTAATTAGATCCACAATGAAAAAAAGGTAAAAGGACTAAAAAGTGCCTAATGGATCAAGGAGAACAATGAAATTAAAAGGTTCAAAATCCTAAATTGATAAAACCTATGAAGAAGGGCATCAAAACCCTAATGAACTCAAGCTTACTAAGAAATAAACAATAAATACTAAACCTTAAAGAGAAATGAGATATAAAACCATTCATAAGAATTCATGAATCTTTGAGAACCATCTAGAGCTAAAATCTTTCTGCACGAGTTCTAGAAAAAAAGGAACTCAACACCTTGTTTTGTATCGAAAAGGTCCATACCCTATTTTCGTACAATATTATTTTGGCGCTTTCTATAGAAGCCTTGAAGTATGAGAAGGAACATTGAGAATGTGTATGAGATCTAGAGCTTACAGCTTTAACAACTAGGTAGTTTAAAGGTTGGAGAACATAGAGAGTTACCAACCTGAAGCACTATCATGCCCTATGTTAGAGTTAGCCTCGGACGCACAGCCTGCACAAAAAGATACGCCTACACAATAGGAAACACCTTTTGAAGATCTCATTCTATATATAACTCAAGAAGCATTGAGGACATTGTTGGAGAATGCCAATGCCTAAGCTGTGGCTAAAGCAATCACATAGTATGTTGAAAAGTGTCACCGCCAAGAGCAACAACAATCCCCTCACTGGAGTTAGAGGGCTTCGTCTTCTAAAGAGAGATTAAGTAAAGGTCCAACATGACACTACTCCTCTTCCTTTTACCTCAGCGTGTGGGCACCCATTCCTCACTCTAAACATATTCTACCCAATGTGTAACCATGGTTACTGAAGTCCATATGCACTAATTTGTATCGCATCCCTTAGAAAGAGTAAGAAGCCAGTACTACCATTTAGCTTCGCTCTCCCAAGATGTAACCTTTTTCCCCAACCATCTTAGTAGAAGCACTTCCACCTAGAAAGAACATAGCTAACTTACCAAAGCTCAATGACATTAAAGACACTTAGGTGTATTTGGATAATTTTTAAGTTAGTGAGGATGAAGCTCTACAATTTGAGTGAAGCTACATGCTACAAGTTATTCCATGCCATGCTCACCAAACGTGTATTGGAGGCTGGGGAAGCCCAAACGATAGCTTTTCTTAGCAACCAATTAAGGAAATTTTCATCTTTTGCCCATTTGTACATATTTAAGGGTTTTTAGCAGCATCTAATTGAAGCAACTAGACCCAGTAGAGGCCAAGGTTCAATCATGCTCTATCTCTTGAGGCTGTAGCACCCAAGAGTTGGAAAAATGAAAAATCGCAGGATGCTTAGAATTGGTGCTGCAACGCCCAACACTCTAGGAGACTACGTCTGCAAGCTATCCATTGGGGCTACATCATTGTCTATGGGGACAATTTCAAGGGCACCTTTCTCACAGTTACTTCTTCGCTCAAACTCATTTGTCCCACTTCTCTCACATGATGGCCTTGAACAAATTTCACACATTCACTAAAACTTTTCTCAAAATCCACTCTTTTAACACTTGTTTAACAAAGATTTATATCAAAAGAGTGCTGAACAAAATCAAGAAATTATTACTTTTCTTCTCTACTTCCTCGTTCAAGTAAGTTTGCCCAAACTTCAATTATTGTTTTCAATTTTGAATTAGCATGCTTATTTGGATATTGTAAAATCTATTCTCTAATTTTTTCATCAATTGAATGGCTGCAATAGATGCTATGATGAGTTGGAGACTGCCTAGATTCTAAATTCAAATTTTCTTGGCGTTAATTAATTGATATGGGAGAATTGAATTGATGATTTTGTTATATTGTGTTGTTAAATACAAGATGAGCAGTTGACTTCATAAACTCTCCAATTTTGAGCTTTGAACTTGTATGCATGGCAGTATTCGAAAAATCGAACCGTTTATTGATTAGAAAGTTTATTGGTTCATGGTTCACTGGTTCAACCATCGATCAGACCGTAATTGAACCGTGACATCATAATTATAAAATATATATTTATATTATATATGTTACTTAAGAATTAATAAAAAGCCAAAATATAAAACATAAAAAGCTTAAAGAATATTGTCCAATATTAAAATTCAAATTTCACAATTCATATTATAAATGATCACAATAATTTAAATATATAAAATCTAAAGTTTAAAATTGAGAGTGTGTAAGTTAATTCTAAATTAAGGCTTATTTTTTACTTTTAAATAGTTTGTGAAGTGAACCTTAACCTTCAAACTTTATATTTAGACCAAAAAAAATTAAAAAAAATAATTTTATTAAAAACTAAATAAAAAAACTGGTGCGGTTCAACGGTTCAACAGTCCGACCAGCCGGTTTGAACAATTTTTACAAAATATGACTTTTTTTTTATTTTTCCAATTTTTTGAGAAAACCAAACTGATTTACCGGCCAGTTGATAATTCGACCGGTCAGTCCAATCTGATTTTTTAAACAATGATGCATTATCTTGATGAATTACCTCAATGAAATTTTGTGTGAATTAATTTTGAGATTGTCTTGTTTACATTGTGTTGCAATTACTGTGAGAGATTGTCTTCAGTGGGGTTGCGGGAATGTTTTTGGTTGAAAAAACATGGGGCTAATCTACCATTAATATGCAGGGTTCTATATATTTTCTTTTACATATATGTACGTTAAAAGTTGGTTAAGTTTAAACTTTTAATTTCATGTTTTCATGTGTGAATTTATATCATTAAGCAAAAAACTATTCAACTGTGAATGGATCTATGTGGTAATCTAGGGTTTCGTAGTTACTTACTATGGAAAGACAAAAAAACTTATTTTGTTGTCAATATGACTAGTTAAATTGCTTTTAATTATGAAGCCCACCTCATACAAGGGATAAAGAATCTTCAACCAAGTTGCATTAATTGATAAAAAAGTTAATCAAACATCTAATTTAATTGGACAAGGACTATATCAAACTCATTATAGACAACTAAATGTAGCCTCTATATATAAAAACAAACGCTTTGTTCTTTTATATTTTTTTTAAAAAAATTTTAATCTTCAGAAAAATTTCAGAATGAAATTACATTTTTCAAATTTTTTCTCAAAATACTCAAATTTTATCCTCCAAAATCGCTCCAATTCTCCCAAAAAATTCCACACCCTAAAAATCACACCTACCCTTTCATTTTCTTACTCTATCTCTCATTTCACTCATCCATATATATATATATATATATACACACACACACACACATATGAAAACATTAAAATTTTACTAGTTAAAATTTTCTAAAACTTATGTTTATAAATTTAATTAAACTAATTATCAAAAATATGAATTAAATTTAATTGAATATTATTTATGCTATTGCTAAATGATTCATTTATTGAATAACCTATTAAATTAATTAAATTTACTTGTTAATTAAATAATATATTAGTTATATTTAATATTTAATGTATTAATGAAATATTATAGTTGTTCATTTAATAAATAACTTAAGATGTTTTGATTTGATATAATAAATAAATTAATCATCTAAATATTCTTCATTAAACATTAATCTTCATATTTATTTCAAATTATAATAAAAAATTTAATTATAGGATGATATTTATTTAATAATTTATTAAGTTTAATAAATTAATATCGATATACTTAAAGTAATTATTGAGAGAATTAATCAAATTGATTTAAAATTATTTGATTATTACTAAGTATATATTTACCAAATAATATATTAATTAAATAATAAGTTAAAGTAATTAATAACTTATTAAACTAATTAAATTAATTTATTTAAATAACGTGTTGTTTATATATTAATTATGTTTCATAGTTTATGTATAATTAAATTTTATGTTTATTTATTTAATAAATAATTTAAGATGATTTAATTTCATATAATATAATATTATTTATTTTTTATAATTTGATGAATCATTTTTAAGTCTTATATATAAATTATTAAAAAGTTATTTTATTTAAATAAATAATTAAATTTTATTTATACATAAATCGTAAGTAATAAATAGTTAAATAATTATATTTTAATTAATAAATAATAATTAGTTTATAATTAATGTATAGTAATTAAATTTTTTACAAGTTGATATTAACAATTATGATATAAGCTAATTTTTTTATAATTAAGATATAATTATGATTTCATGAATAATTAATATTTTTTAATATATATTTTATTTCAAATAATACATCATTTACTAATGTTAAATTTATAAAATATACATTTCAAAATAAATAACCAATTAAATTAATTAAACACATATTTCAATTATTATAAATATATACACACACATCATTCAACTATACATATACATATATAATACATAAAAAAATTATTTTTACTCTACAAACCCAATAAAAAAGCAACTGATTTAACATTTACTGTAAAGTTTGTCTTCCTTCAAAATATAAAGAAACAAATAATTTATTCTCAAATCATTTTTCATGTTTCTCCAAAACAAAAATAAATACTTAACACATTCTCCAAATTTTCTTCTAAAAGCCAATTTCCCCAAAAAATTTTCTACGAAATGCCGAAAATATAAAACAACATAATGATAGTTATCCGCATGTGTGCATATATGTATGTAAAATATGTATATGTATTCATATGAAATATGTTTAATAATTCATTATTTTTTAAAATTATTTAATATAACACTTTTATTTACACATGCATACATAGGAAGAGCTCGTTAAGATTCGAATATTGAATCTTATACATACGAATATGAGAACAATGCCATTGAACCATGTGACTACTCAACCTTGTCAATTATTTAATATAAAGTATAACTAATATATATGAATATTTATGTTAAAATATAACTATATATGTTTATATTCACATATAAATGATATTGTTCTATAAATTATATTTATTGAGTATTATCTAGCTTGTAAACCTTTATTTAACTTATATACATATTTATTAAATTGTTTACTTAGCATATAAATTATTTATTCAAATCTACTTGTATATTAATGTATACTTATCAAACACATTCAAATTTTAAGTTATTAGTAGACTATATATACAAGGAGTATAATTTTCAATTTTATTAAGTGTTAGTCAATTTCCATTTTGTTTTGTATATTGTTGTGTGTATTGGTGCTTCTATAGATAATAAACCCAAAATTCAAAAATAGTTTTGTTATTGTTAGAGACAAAAAGTATAGAAGTTCCTTTAGAATTAAAATTTGAATGAAATTTTTCTTCATAAAATAAAAATAAACCCTAGACTGATCACTGATGGGAAGAGGTGGAATTGGAATCTTTTCAAGGGACCCACAAGGCCACAACAGCACCAAGCCCACGATCTGCGTCTCCCACAGGACTCAATTCCGTCGTCGATGTTCTCCTTGTAAACGAGCCAGATCACCCAACATTTAAGCTACGGACCGCCATCTCCAACCGTCCATCATCACTAAAAATCTAACGACTCCAACTTGATCATCACGTCTATTTAAAACCTCTCCGCTGTTAACTTAGCTACCACATCACCGGTCAAGTAAGTTGTAATAATTTTCAAATTGCACAGAAATGTCTGGGCGGGGCAAGGGCGGTAAGGGTTTGGGAAAGGGTGGGGCTAAGCGCCACCGCAAAGTGCTCCGTGATAACATTCAAGGTATCACCAAGCCGGCCATCCGCCGTTTGGCTCATCGAGGCGGTGTTAAGCGAATCAGTGGATTAATCTATGAAGAGACATGTGGCGTATTGAAGATTTTTCCTGGAAAATGTCATTCGTGATGCTGTTACCTATGCTGAACTTGCTCGCCGTAAGACTGTAATTGCCATGGATGTGGTATATGCTCTCAAGAGGCAAGGCCGTACTCTCTACGGCTTTGGTGGTTGAGGTCGTCTTTAGGGTTAGGGTTTCGTGTATATTTGTTCTAGTTTAGTGATTTTTGTTCAAAACTTTTGGGTTTAATTGAATGTATGAAGTTTGATGATATTCTGTTTCGACAACTAGATTTATTGTAGCAAAATATACTCGATCTGCTCTATAATATTCTTTTCTTTTCTTTTCTTTTCTTTTTTCCATTTGATTGATTTGTTGAATGTTTCTAGATCAACCTTCATTTGTGTTTGTTAGCAATGCCACCTGGGGAGGTCTGCTCTTCTGATTTGTTGTGTGTTTATATAATCTGCAAAAATCTCTCGCTGAAAATTGCAGTTTTTGTTTGCATATTTTGGTTTCAGAATTTTGAGTGTTTCTTCTATTTGGGTTGATGTGAGTAAATGTTGAATACTATTAGTTTGTATCTGGATTGAGGTTGGGTTGAAGGAGTTGGGAGTCAATGATTTAGAATCCACAGTATTAGATTCATTAAGTTTGTTTGTACAACTGAGGGAAGACATTATTCATTTATTCTAGCGGGTTTCAAATTTATCCAAAATTAGAGACATTTTGAAATTCTTATATCCAAACTCTATTTTTGAATCAAAATTCTTCTTAGATTAAAACACAACCATATGCTATTTTTTATACTTTTGTCTACTAAAACAAATTGTTCAACAATTAAATGTGAAGAAATATAAAAATTGAAGGTCACTGGAGATCACTTTATTCTGCCTCAGTTTTTGCTTTAGCTTGAAGGTTTGGTTCTAGTTGCGGTGTGAATATCTTTCCTCTTCACTCCACCTATTGATTCCTATAGATTTTGATTTATTATTTTTGGCACTGCCTTAGATTTCCCTACCTTACTAGGGAGGAAATTTTGTTTCACCATGTAAGTCTGTTAACTCACTAACGAGCTGTCTGGATCAGGCAACTTATAAACCTGATTTTTATATTATGTGACCTGTGTGCTGTTGCATTCTCAGATCACTACAATATGAGCCATGAGGTTTGCCACTTTTGAACTTTATAACATTTGCAGTGGTTCCTTTGTTATTCTCATAATGTGTTTTACCTCTGTATTTCTGCATGAGTTTATTTTTCAGTTTTTGGCTATGGACAGTCTGCAATATTTTTGGGGTTGATTTCTGAACTATTATCCAATTCCATACTGAATGTATCCTAAATTTTGACCTGTTCATAAAAAAAGATTTGTTGGTAGAACTTGCCATTGATTGGTAAGAGTATTGAACGAATGATACTATTAAGGATCATGATAGAGAATAATATTGAGCAACAACAATAAATTTTGATGTTTCAACTCTATATTTAGCTATTCATTTTTGTTTTTGGAAATTAAGAAACCAGGTATTTATCCTTAGGAGTTTGTGTATGGATGAGAGTCATGATGGATCGTTTTGTGCATGGTTGCCAGATACCATTGAATCAAGAAGTTTTTGGCCCCTGACATCTTTTATGAATAATTACATACTGTTGAACCAAGAGTGTCTTTCCTCTTTCCTTGGTCATATTCATAAATTAGCAGTTTGTTTTGGCAAATTAAGTTGTGCATGAAGATCTTCAGTCTGTTAAAAAAAGAAGCAACATGTATCATTTTAAGTTGATGTTTTTTCATGGTAAAGCAGAAACTTACTGGCTTTTTTTTTTTTTATGCTTCCAATAATATGAATCCGTATATTGATCTTGTGAAAATGTCTGCCCAATTTAATTTTTAACAGCAGATGACTGCTTTCCTGCTGGAGCTGTTACCTTTAGTATCATCTAGCTTGAGTCACTTATGATCATTTATTTGTATATTGGACAATGAAAAGATATGGAAAAACTTGTAATACGAAAACATGAAATCTGTACTGGAAGGTTCTGATGGACATCAAAATTGCAAGAATATTAAAATGTTACCTCTCTTGCATTTCATTGTAAAACTTAATGCTAGAGTGAATTCCTGTTTGATAACCATTAGGCTCTTTGTGCTTAATGTCATGATAATCATTGTTTGTTTTAGACTCTTCAATAGAATCAATAAGAATTCAAGTGTGAATAGAGAACTATAAACATCAAATTCTCAAGAGAGGAATTATTACTCGAATTAAATGATAACCGAATCAGTAGTAGAGCTCATATGCCGTATGTTTTACATGACAGCTGTTTGAACACGTCAATATGCGCACACTATCGCTAGGCACAAACCAATTTACAAACCTCAGACTGCGTACTTGTGTCCTGACTATTATTTTTCCCTGCAACCAGTGAAGTGTAGAATTCTGGGCTTGTTGAGCCCATTTGTTGTGTAGAATTCTTCAGAAGTCCTTGCAGTTCCGACCACACACTATATCGACCAACACATTGTTGATCCACAATCCAACCAAGCTCCAACTTATTATACAAAACCTAACTGGCGGCTATCTTCGGATAACCTAGCATGCTCTCTGGAATTCTTAGGCTCCCAATGTATATAACACCAGACAGAATGGATAGTATGAGAGGTGGCGGACAGCATGGTAATGGGATGAGCCTAGGAAACACAGAGGAATGAGTATTACAACAAGTGCAATGATATAGCTTGAGCCAATGAGCAAGACGACGTTTGCAAGCCAATGGAGTTTGCTCACTACCAAATAGACACCTGCCAAGAATGCTATAGACACCGCAGCAACAGCTATTCCCAGCAAAGGCAAAGCCAATTTAAAAGCAGCACTTATGGAACTAGGATCTCCCAATTGTGCCCATATGAGTGTGACAGCAACGATGATGGAGCATACATTGTTATCGTGTTGCAAATTACAAACTCCTGAAATTTCACCTTTTCTGGCATGGTTGCAATACCTTGGTCAGGATTAGTATTGTTATAGCCACCAGGTATGGTGAAACCTGCTGTAAATGTTACCGTTGCAATTAGTGTGGCCCCCAGCAGAAGCACATTTATCTTATCTCTCCAACTTTCTGTCTCTGACTGGTCTACAAGCTTGGCACTTATACTTCTGCAAGTCTTTGGTAAATGTGCTCGCGGGGCCCCAACTACTCTCAAGGCCATACAGGTAAGCCGCTGCATTGTAAATTGACAATCACCTTAGAAATTATGCGGCCACATATTTTATCGTGTATTAGAACTTTTAAATGGAAAGTTGCAAGTATCATGTTCAATCAAATCTCACTCTACCTTGTCTTATAGTTATTGCAATATGGAATTTGTATAGTAAAGCTCTGACCTTCTGAAATGATGTCAATCCCATTTCCATTTGTTCCTCAGCAATGTCCAGCGCCGTCTGACGGTTGTTGTTTACCAGTTTAAGAATCACTCGTTCATCCCTTACTAGAATGCCGACTAGCTTTGAATGCCCATAAATGGTTGCCAGGAGTAAAGGTGTGTTTCCATCTTCATCCTTTTCATTTATAAGCTTCTCCAGCTCTGACATTTTAAGCACAAACTCCACTGCTTTGTACTTTCCACTTCTGGCTGCAGCATCTAGCATGTTTTGACCCTGTGAAGCCAGCAGCTCCCGTATATCTGGCTGATGCTGAAGCATCAATTTGATTTTATCAACAAGGCCTTTGCTGGATGCGGAATGGATGGGGTAGAAGCCCTGTTTATCTTTTTGGTAAACAAATTCATAATGTTTATCCAGTAAGAATTTGATCCCTTCAGTATATCCCATGCATACAGCTACATGAAGAGGATTCTTTCCTTTGCCATTTCTCAGCTGAAATAATGATGGATCCTTTTCCCACAATAACTTCATGACATCTAAAATTTTGTGAAGAAAAACAAAGGAAAAGAAGAAAGAAAATTATTATTCAGCTGATCTAATGAAAGTGGATGGGCCACTCTATCAGGAAGAACAAGATATCTGCAAAATAAGCATGTTCTCTCATAACCATGTGCAGTTATATGCAACTCGCAGAGAAAGGAGAATTTCCTGCTGAAAATAAGAAATAATCATATATAGTGTGCTGCCTGTATCCTGTAGGTCCGAACTTGATACTGCATGGTCATGCTAATAAATTGTTTCTACCTATGCGTGCTTTTTTTTTGGGACGTGACTGATAAAATTAGAATATTTGTTGGTTAGTTTTAGTACAAATCAAACCATCAAAAGAGTGTAAACCCTTAATATGGTTAACTCTGGTCTTGCCGTCCCAACTCATTGCGGATGCATGTTCACTGAAAATTAAATCTGCTTTCGCATCAGTATACCAATCTAAATAAACCTCGTTCCCTATGCTTGCACTTGTATCTCATGTTGTCCTTGTCCCAGGGTGCTTCTTACCCAGTGTTCTGGAGGGGGTCTTATCACCCAGCTCAATCTCATTAACTGAACATGTTAACAAAGTATAAAAAGAAAAGGTTTACATAAAACCTACCTAGATTGCGTCCAAGTATTGCAGCAAAAACTGGTGACTTGGTTTTATGTTTTCCACCCACTCTGTAATTTCCTACAGGGTTGCTCATAAGAAGCCTAACAATAGTGACAAATCCTGCTTCTGCAGCCAGGTAAAGCAAAGAGTTAGCTTCCTTGTTAAGGGTATGAGGCATCTCTGGATTCTTATTGATCAATATTCGAGCCACTTCTTCATGTCCATATTTGAGGGCCTCATGCAGGGGAGTATTTCCTTCCTCATTCTTCTCACCTAAGCCGCCTTCTTTGAAATCTGAATTGACCAACAATGTCACAAGCAGTGAATCACCCGCTCTTGCTGCTATGTGCAGTGCTGTGTCACCTTTTGCATTCTTTTCAGCAACAAAGAATGGCAAGTCCTTGCAGATAAGTTTAACAATTTCATAATGCGCGAAGCTTGTTGCTATGTGCAGGACGGTGGTGTTTTGAGGGCCTAATTGCACACAAGAAGCTGGCGGACTGTGATGTGGATCAAGTGTTCCTTGTTCCATAGCTCTGACAAATTCAAGAATGTCGCCTTCAGTTGTTGCTCTGTATAGCTTTGGATCCATAGTTTCTGCAATCTCGTAACTCTCTTCTTCCTCTTCTTCTAGCAAACCTGGATATTGGGCACTGACATAGGTAAATGGTTTGTCAATTAACTATACTCTCATTCTTAATTCAGAAATCCACCTTGTAAGGACTTTATATTAACATGCAGACTTTTTGTAAATTATCTGGTAATTTCTGACACCTGGTTTTTTATTGTTATGTTTGAAATATCTTCTGTGAACTTTCGAGGACCGGTGTTGTATGAGGACAGATGTAGAGGGTATTTGGTTATAGCTTAAGCGATGAAACTTTAAATTTTGGAGCTTATAAACAGTTGCATCTAATCTTAAAAATAAGCTCTAGGAGCTCATAAAATATTTTTGAGCAATAGCAAGGCTCATGTTATTTACACGGTTAAGTTTATCGGACTTTCTTAGATTTTAACAAGTTGGAATTTCTCTTTCAATATTTAAAAGACCTTACAAAATTCCAATATTTTCAACTATCTTATAAGTTGTTTATCTTCTTATAATCTGATATTTTCATGAAAAAATGAGCTTAGCCAAACCCCCTCAAGATGCAGATTCATATTATTAGCGAACATAATTGCACATATTCAGTTTCCACGATTGTCAATGATCTTGTCAAGATTTTCTTATGATCGCTTAATCTCTGGTGTTGGTCAGAATAGGTGTGGAGGGCAATGGTTTTGTAGGAATCTAGCTGTAACTCTCACAGCCACGCAGTCGCACGCACCCACGGTTGGTATTTTTTTCATTTGATTAGTTGAAGTAGATTTTGTTGTGTGATGATCATGGTCAAGTTCTTCTAGTATTTCTGTTTTGCTGAGTAGTTCTTGAGATAGTAATTGGCAAAGAACATTCAAGATAGAGCAGACACATCAAGAAAGCGGGAGTTATGCAGCCTTAGTGCTTATCAGTGGTCAAGCACGCGTTTTAAGGAAACTGTCCAATAATTTCATATTTTTATAAATATTATTACTTAAGTGTCCTTTGAGGACAGGTCGCGGTCCATGGTCTTTATATAGCAATTTCATCCGGGTTTTGTTTTCCAACTTCTTCCATCATCCATAATTTTATATGCATTAGTTGTGAACATATTAAAAGATATGGATTATGAAATACTTTACAATTTCAATATAATTTCTGATGTGGTATGATCTATATTATTTGATGTTCTATATTTGTTGCATATAAAAAAATTTCTAGTAGAGGTGTGGATTTTATGTAGCCTTGTTGCTCCACATGATCAAATAGAGAAAAAGAAGACGAGAGAATTTTTTTTCAGTTTTTAGACAAAGGATAATAGGTATAGCACAGTGTGGATTGAGGATATTTTGCTTAGTATTTGAAAAATTGGATCATTTATTTAATTAGAAAATTTACTAATTTACGATTCATTGATTCAATCATTGATCGAATTATAATTGAATTGTAATATTATAATTACGTAATATATATATATATATATTATATTTTATATTTTGTTTATTATTTAGAAGGTAATAAAATATTAAATATAAAATGTTAGGTAGGCGTAAATTATCGGCACACACCTGGTGTCTTGTTAGCATTATTCCTAACAAATGGTTTTGTTGGCTTCTAGAAGTGGAAAATGTCCACTGCAATATTGTTGAATGATTTATATTGTCATTGATCTCGTGGCCTCGTAAAAAGAAGTGGAATTAGAGATAAAGACATTTTGTGTGAAGAGGTGGCAAATCCTTGTGTATGCACCGTGTAGTTTTGGTAAATCAATACAAAAGTTTGGGAATGTTTCCCGTAATTGTTGGTTCGTTGCTTACATTTCATTACATATTTAATTTTTTGATGCGACGTATAGCCCAGCGACCGGCCATTAATAAGATTAACTATTGAGTTTTTTTCTCATTATTCCGTACAAAACTGTTTTGTGTGTGCTCTTGTCTCGTATTGATGCTGTAAAGAGCGTGATGGTCCGGAAGTCCGGTGGATTGAGTTGATATTGGGCTTGAGA
>JACGDI010005670.1:946068-964035 GCA_014898725.1 Jacaranda copaia
CACATTTGTTCTTGTTGCAGATCTCAAGCCCAATATCAACTCAATCCACTGGACGTCCGGACCATCACGCTCTTTGCAGCATCACATATATATCCAAAATTTTCCATTCACATATTCTTATGCAAGTAGACATTTGGACACGTGTGCTGGCTTTAGAGGAGAAACAGGTGGGGCCTCCGGAATGAACCAAGCCTACACTAGATATAGGTATTAGAGTCTCTGTTAGAAGTGGTGATTAGGCAAGTTTCGATTCATTCACGTTCGATAATATTAGATTAGCATGAGGGTATTTGAGTTAATATTCCCAAATACAAATACATTACTATCCTTAGTTGGATTTAACAATTAACATGGATTAAACCTAGAGTGACTGTGACTCCAAGTGACAAGGGTTTGGAAGATCCAACTCAACCAAAAAATAAAAGGGAAAAAAAAATCATTTTGCTTGATCAAAACATTCAACTCGAAAGAATATAGTAATGCTATCCATAGCCACAGCCCTTAAACTATAATTCATACTTGTATCATTTCAGCCCCAAATAATGTAATAAGGTGGAACAATATAAAAATAAAATTCTAGCAAAATTAGTGAAAAAAAACTGTGTTTTATAAATAAATCAACGTGACAATTTTTTCCTGCATGGTTTGAAATTATAATTGGTTTAATCTGAGCAAGAGATTAATCCTATAATCTACTTAGAAGCTATAAGAAGTAATTACTAGAATAATGGTAATTAATGTTATCTTTTTCATTTTAAAAGTAATTTTTTGAAACAATGAAAATCTTTTCATAATTGTTATGAAATAATCCAAATGATTTTCCTCTTACATATGTTATTTTACTCACTTGGGGATAAAATCATCATATTTTGTATTTTTTATGACATTCTCGTGGGTGATTTTACTCTTTTATATCCTTGATGAGGTTGAAAATTATATTTAGTGAATAAGGTAGTGTTTGGGCTGATTCAACCAGGAAGGTGAAATGATCCAATAGTGATATTCTTCTTGGATTGAGAGCTGCAGCCAACAACAAACGTTAAACTAACTGAGGTATCCTCGACTAAGGCACTTTGATGTTTAAGTTAGGACTGGTCGAATGAGGTAATTGAACAGTAGAGTAAGATCTTATAATGTATATGGCATACCTGAAAAGTGGTTGGTAGTGAGGTATTTATAATCTTCTCCTAGTGGGTGATATGTTTAATATGCCCCTATCAAGTGTAGAGGGCTTTTGTTCTTATTTGGGGTTGTTGGTTATTTTCAATCTCGGTATTATATTAGGTGGCATTATCTCATGCTTTTCAGGATGAATAGTATTTTGAGGGTACACCATTAATGTGGAGGTACATTGCCTGTCAAGTATTGAATGCGGTAAGGATAGGAGTTAGCGCCGGAGTTAACACTTTGGTCGACAGTCATCAATCAGGCAAGATGGTTGACCAAAAGGGATGGCTGAACGGACAAAGTAGCTTGAAGCCTCTCGTTCGGCGCAGTCGAGGACAATTTGCTCGACCAGGCAGTTGTGGTCGAGTGACCCGAGCTAATTGGGTCCAAAGGCGTCGTTGGGCTACGGATGTTAAGTGGGCCTAGGAACCCTCTTTGGAGTCGATAGTTTGCTGGGCTGGGTCTGTTAGGCTATCTTATATCATGAGTCCCCTCCACTCACGGTCCTGATAAAGTTTGTCGATAAGAAGAAGCAGGGAGTAGATAACTGAATGATGATTTTGCATATTCAACTAGGGTTTTGAACTTTTGATCAGGGTTTTTGAATACTCGAATAGAATTTTTGAATACTTGACTAGGATTTTGCACATATAATACGTCAGTTACATCACGGTATATGAAGCGCCAAAGGGCGGCGATGCAATTATTACTACCACTTAGGTTCCCGCGTCCAAATACTTATAAATAGATGGGATAGAAACATTTATTTTTCGCTTTTGCTGAATCTAGTGTGGTTGAATTTTTGCTTTCAGAGTCCTTTAATCCTTTGTGCACTTTAGAGTTTTCAAGCTACCCATGAGTCCTTTAATCCTTTGTGCACTTTAGAGTTTTCAAGCTACCCATTGTAAATTCTTCTCCAAGCTTCTGTTTTTCTTTTGCTTTGTAAAGATGTCTAGTGCATCGGATAGTGAGGACACTAGGCTCGAGAGTATAAAATTTTAGGGAGAGGTTGGGGGTGAGAGTGCATCTGGGAACGCATTCGAGAGTGCATCTAATAGTTCATCGAGTGATAACTCAATCTCCAGTAGCTTGAATACTGAAAGGGTTGCTTCTGGGGGCGATGTTAGCCCAAGTAAAGTGCAACATCGCGTGGTTGATTGTTTACTTTAGACCATTACAGTGAAATAGTCTCTAAGATCTCCTCTGCTGACCTAGCTCGAATTAGGGAGATGTACCATATTCCAGATGAATATGAACTTTTGGTGCTTGTGCCTTGGGGTAAGATGCATCGACCTCTACAAGGGAGATAAAAGTATTTGATGAGGGATTCAGGTGTGGCCTTAGGTTCCCTTTAGCACCAGCCATAGTTGACCTCATGGGGGGCATTGAGATCTGTATAACATAACTTCTACCCAATTGTTTCACCACTATATATAGTTTTACTCTGCTGATACACTTGTTTGGCCAGCCAACCTCTTTTGCCAATTTTTTCAATCTATTCCATTTGTCTATGTCCCAAAAGTTGGGAGTATTAAATAATTTGAATTTTATTATCTGACGGCACATTTGCATAAAAAACTCTTAGTAACCCCTTCCTTATTATATGGCCAAGAGTGAAAAAAATATTTTTTGTACGTTTGAGGGCCTGAGGAGTTTAATATTCCTAGAGGGTGGTGGAGAGGGCATGTGGAAATGCCAAGAAACTAAATGCTCAACTGGCCTAACACTTTCATTCGGGACCTAGTCGAATTTGTGCAAATTGAGTCCTTAGTTCTAATCAAGGAGAGATATCTGGTGCTAGCTAGCTTGTTGCCAGTCGTGCTCGACTTGCCCACAAATGACCAACTTGGTAGAGATCTTTATCAATTGTGTTAATTATAAATTTCTTTCTGCTTGATTTTGATCATTTTATTTTCTGTTGTTGGCATATTAAGAAGAAGTGATGGCCAATAGTAGATAAAAGGCTTTGGCAATAATCTAGAGAAATGATGAATGTCATCGAGCGGCTTCTTATTGAGATGCCTCTACAATGGAGTTAGCCCCTACAACTTGCTCAACCATCGCCCCTACTATGACCTAGATTGAATAGGCACCCCGACTAGCCCGACCAGAGAAGTGTGTTCAAAGCAACCTTGTGGGTCGGGGCAAAAAACAAATGATCGAGTAGGGAAGCTTGATGCCCAAAAGGATAGTGGGTGATAAGGATAAGAAGAATGCGGTCACTGGCTACGACTTGATTAGTAAGCATGGCAATGGGTTTCTATTTTAGATTCCCAAACTGTCGTCACCCCACTTCAACCTGACTCCAATATGGAGGTAACTAATTCCACATCTATTATATAATTGGGGATGACAGGCGTCGATGTGCTCAAATGTATGATAATTGGGCTCTTTTTTGCTAACTAGCGGAGATTCATAGGCTTAAGTCAGGTTGGCGCGCTCAGGGTACTAGCTTAACATTAAAATATGGTAAGTGTAAGGTCGACTATTTTCTCGTCGAGTTCTTCTTTCAAAAAGTTATATTATTCACTCTATTTTAGGGGAGCCAGCTTGGATACCACTTTTACCGTCGATCAGAGTTGGCCCTAGCGGATTGTGAGGAGTTATGAGAGGGAGAGGATCTAAAGACCCTCAAGGTTCAGCTCAAATCTTCCCAGCTCCAAGTCAACTGATTGGCAAAGAAGGTGGCTAACCTCTAGGAGCAACTCAATGCGAAGGATCAGTAGCTGGTACTGACTGTCAAGGAAAGAAGTTGAATGGACTCTGTGCTGGAAAAGGATCACTTGGACATATAGGTGAGCTACTCCTCTGGTCAATCGATCGGCCACATTGATACACTCAAAGAGGCTCGAGTGGCTTTCTATTGACAGCTCCCCACAATGTGGCTAGATTCATGTTGAGCTCGACCTCTCAAAATGTGAGCGTGGTGTTGTCCATTGACGATGCTCGCGGCACATTTAAAAAAGTGATAAAGCAGCTCAAGTATCTAGGCTACACTTTTTGAGCAGAAGATAAAGATAAAAAAAGCCTTGCTCTGGATGAGAAGCTGCAGCCTTACTCAGAATTTGAGAAGGGCGCGGTCAATGGGGGTTGGGAAAGGGATATTATGACAAATGCTCCTGTCGCGCCTATGACTGAAGCTCAACAGAAATAGGCTGAGGTCAAAGCCAAGATAGCTGAATTGACAAGCGAGTTTACCTTCATTGAGGACCTTATCTTTTAATTAAAGGATGGGTAGGTCGACATAGCGCAGTATGTGCTGCACTCAATTGATTTCATGAGCAACATTACGGGGCCTTTGCAACCAGCTTAAGCTATTCTACTACTTGTATCAGCAATGTGGAGCTTGACCAAGACTCGCAGAAAAGTACCCAAGCTAGGTCGAGCTAGACTTAATCTTCAGACTCTCTTCTGTTATTGTTGCTGTCTTTTTTTTTTAATAGACAATGTTATTGTAATGAACATTGCTATGAATGAAAGATCATTTTGATATCTTTGTTGTCGAATGAAATCAATTTCATAGCTTTCTTGTTGAATGCGATTGTAATGGCATGATTATATGGGTGAATAGTTGACAACCATGTTAGTTATCAAGAAAATCCAACAACTTTATTGTTAATTTTTGTTAGTATTGAGAGATACGTATGTTCTTGCCAAAGTGCATTTAACAGTTTATTTACATAAATTTGCTCAACTTTATAGTTAATTTTCATTATTTTATGGTCGACTTGTTGATCGACTTCTGGGTCTAATGTATTGTTTGGTCTAAAAAGCCTCAGGTTGGTAGTATGTAGTTGCTTTTAAGTTGTTTGTGTGGTTGATTTTGAAACTTAGGCTTGGAGCCTTGAATCGACACCTGGAAGCTGCTTTTGGGTCGTATGTATAGTTTTGCAGTGTGAAGTTGCTTTTGCGTCGATTGCGGGGTCAACTTGAAACTTGATTGGACAGTGTAAAGCTGCTTTTTCATCGACTGCAGGGTCGACTTGAAACTTGGAGTAGCAGTGTGGAGTTGCTTTTTCAAAGACTACTGGGTCGAATTAGAGCTTTGAGTGGTAGTGTGGAGTCATTTTTCATCAATTGCAGGGTTGACTTGAAACTTAGTTAGGCAGCGTGAGCCTGCTTTTTCGTCGACTATGAGGTTGACTTGAAACTTAGAATGGTGCAATGTAGATGTAGCTGTGATGATACAAACTAATGGTAGTAGTGTTGCTAGGACTTTATTTATATCAAAGAATATGAGAATGATAATAATGTGCTTTATATGTAGAATTTCTTCAAGTTGATGGCCTTCCATGGGTGAGGGACCTCATCCCCATCAATATTAGCAAGTCGGTAAACGTTATGCTTTGATGCCTTCACAACGGTAAGGGTCTTTCCTATTTTGGGTTGAGTTTGCCAATATTCTTGGACACTTCCACCCTTTTGAGGATGAGGTCTTTGACTTTAAAACGGCACAGGCTGACCTTTTTGTTATAATTCTCCGCCATTTTCAACTTGCAGTGCTGTATGGTGTTGTAAGCTTCTTACCTTTGCTCATCAATAGTCTCGAGACCTGTAGTGCTATATGGTGTTGTAAGCTTCTTGCCTTTGCTCATCAATAGTCTTGAGATTGAGCTTCTTTTTTGATATGTTTCTGAGCGGGTAGAAGTGAATGATTCGAGTTGTATGTTGTATAAGTTTTGAGGGGATGATTGCCTTAGACCCATAGACCAGACTATAAAGGCTGTGACATATGACTATAGGAGGAGTTGTCATGTATACCTATAACACTCCTAGGAGGTTGTTTACCCAACTTGACCCGATATCTTGTATCCTAGCTTTCAAATGGCCATGGATTGTTCTATTTGTCATCTCTATCTAGCCGTTCAATTGAAGGTTACCCACTAAAGTAAAATATTAGATGATTCCTATGGCCTCGCACTAACCTCTGATACTTCTACTCTAGAATTGGGTCCTGTTGTCTGAAATGAGGATTTTAGGTAGGCTAAAATGATAGATGATCTTTTTCCAGATAAAACTCTTGATGGCCACGTTAGTTATCTTTGGGATAGCCTTGGTTTCAACCCACTTGGTAAAATACTCGACCGCTATAATTATGAACTTCTGTCAACCCATTAACTTTAGCAATAAGCCCAAAATATCGATTCCCCACTGGTTGAATGGCCAAGAGATTTGAACATTGACCATGGGTGCAACGAGTTGATATGGAAGGTTTGAGGAGACTTGGCATGATGGGCATTTCTAAGCAAAATCAACAGCATCCTTCAGTAATGTCAGCCAAAAGTATTTATACCTAATGATTTTATGTGTGAGGGATCTTTTCCTAGAATGGTTCATGTACATGCCTGCATGGATATCCTACAATACTTCATGAGCCTAGTCGAGATCCAGGCATCTTAGAGGTGGTCCAGAGATTGACCTCTTATACCATTGGCCATGCTTATCAAGCGTGAACTTGGTAGCTTGTCCTTGAAGTTGACGAGCCTCATTCTTGTCTTTGGGGGCTATGCTATGACCCAAGTAGAGTTTTGTCAGATCCTGTCATGAAGGGATTGTCTCCTTGATGCTCTTTACAAGGTTCTCCTTGAGTGAACTTATCGATGGCCTATCAGCGACCAAAAATATTATCGTCCTATCTCTTGTTCCTCTAATCAAGCTAGCAAATTTGGACAGGGCATCCACACACTCATTCTTAGATCGAGGTACTTGACTGAGGGTGAACCTTTTAAATGATTGCTGCAATTTTCTAACCTCCACCAGGTATCGACTTATTATTGAATCCTTAGCTTTGAAGCTTCCCTTGACTTGTTCTATTACCAACTAGGAGTTCATGATTGTAGCCAAGTGATCGACACCTTGATTAAATGCCATCCTCATTCTAGCGAGGACAGCTTCATATTCCGTCTTATTATTAGTAACTGTGTAATTGAGTTTGATTGCAAAATCATACTCCTCTTTTGCTGGGGAACAGAGAGCCAGTCCTACTCCCTCTCCTGATGTAGTCAAAGATCCTTCAACGTGCAAAGTCCAAGCAAGAGGGGCTTCGCTATTTTTTTCAGGTAGGTCGACTTGTTCGGTGATGAAATTCGCCAAGACCTGTACTTTGATAAGTATTCTATTATGGAAGGTGATATCAAATTCTCCCAATTCAATAGCCCATTTGGTTAACCTCTTAAAGGTATTTGGCTTTGACAGCACCTGCTTCAACGGTGGGTTGGTTAGCACTATCATGGCGTGAGATTAGAAATATGGGTGTAACTTTCGAGTCGTCGTGACTAATGCTAAGGCAAACTTCTCAATTTCCAAGTAATATCTTTTAGTCCTTGGAATGACTTACTGCAATAGTAAATTGATCGCTAGCTTCTGTCTTTAGTCAAGCTTAAGACTGAGTTAATCGATGCCTCTGAGAAAGCCAAGTATATGTAAAGTACTTTTCCAAGTTTAAATTTTGCAAGCATAGGGGGCAAGGACAAATACTGTTTTAATTCAACCAGTGTCCAATCGCATTATTTGTTCCATTAGAAACCTAAATTCTTGGCATTTTTGAGAATTTTGAAAAAAGGTAGGCACTTGTCTACCAATCGAGCGATGAATCTCCTATGGGCAATAATCCTTCCAACCAGCCGTTGTACATCTTTGATTGTTCGAGGTGGGGGAATGTCCAAAACGGCTTGAATCTTTTGTGGATTGGTCTCAATGCTCACTCATTGACCATATAACCTAGAAATTTACCTCATTAAACCTCAAATGCACACTTATTTAGATTGAGCTTTAGACAAAATGCTCTTAATATTACAAAAGTGTGATTAAGGTCGAGCAAATGGCCTTGGGCCTTTTCTATCTTTATGATCATGTCGTCGACATATACCTCCGTAGATTTCCTCCTTATTTCATGCTTGAACATAAAGTTGATCAACCTTTAGTAGGTTGCTCTAGCATTTTTAAGTTTAGAAAGCATGACCAAAAAGTAATAAACTCTATTGTGAACCACAAAAGAAGTTTTATCCCAATTTTTGGGGGTTATGAATATTTGATGATACCTTTGGAATGCATCCATCATACCCAATAACTCACAACCAGCTGTGGAATCTATTAGTAAATCTATTTGAGATAAGGGGTAAGGATCCTTAGGGCAAGTTTTATTTAAATCAGTAAAATCATTACACATACGCTATTGTACTTCATTCTTTGGGATGAATACAACATTACAAAGCTAAGGTGATATTAAATTTCTACTATATAACCTGCGTCTAAGAGTTTCTTGACTTCCTCTTTGATGATCTGAGTTCTCTCGACATTAAATGTCCTTGTCTTCTGCTTGATCAACTTGTATGAGGGGTCAACATTGAGGTGGTATACGATTACACTAGGGTCAATTCCCTAGATGTCAGATGCCTTCCAGGAAAAGATGTTGATATTTCTCCTTAGGAAATTGACCATAAGACACTCTAAGTAGGGGCCCATATCTGTGCCAATCCAAGTTGTCTTGTTGGGGTTCCCTTGTTCCAGCTCGATTGTTTTAAATTTCCCAATAGGCTCTACTTGGATATCCTTCAACTTTCTCTTCTTGTGAGCTTGGTTCTCCTTAGGTTTTACTATCTGGGCGTTCCCTAAGGTCTTCAATTACAGTTGAGTCTTCTGCTCACTTGACTCAATCGAAATGTTGTAACACCGTTAAGCTTCCTTGATGTTGCACTGCAGTTCACCTAAGCCGGTTGGGGTTGGGAATTTGATCTTCATATGATAGGTCGAGACAATAGCACAAAAATCATTAAGAGCCGATCGACCAATTATGATAGTATAAGTGAATGGGGCATCGACCACCAGATAGTTTACCACCAAAGTCCTTCTTTGAGGCACCTCCTCAAATGACGTCGAGAGATTATGGACCATTCCTAAATAATTTTTGACCTCCCAAACTCGACTAGAGGGGTACACATAGGTTCAAACTTCAATTGCCCTAAGTTCATCTTTTTTAGTGTGGAGAGAAAGATAATGTTGGTTGAGCTGTCATTATCGATCAAAACCTTTCTCACTTCAGAGTTGGCAATCTCAACAGAGATTATCATAGGACAATCAATTTTATGATCGATATTCTTCCCTTTGAGGTGGGCCAGGTCGCTCTCAATGAAAGAAATGGGCTTTGCACTTGTTGATAAATGGAATGTTGTTTTGATCGGTGAGGCTTTGGTTGACTCTAGCCTCCTTTGAGTCTGTCGTTTTGTTGATTTTGAGTTCCCCCTAGTGGGACCTTCCATAATCATGTCAATTACTCCTTGAATGGGCGGGCGATCTTCTTAGGCAGGTTTTTTTCCTTTGTCCTCCCTGCTTAGGCTGACCGACCTTTCTTTATAGAGAGTTTGATCGATTTTGTCCTCTTTAATCTATGTGTCAACGGCCACATATTTTTTAAGATGGCCCTGTTTGATGAACCTTTCAATTTTGTCTTGGAGATTGAAGCGTTCATCTATGTCATGTTCCTTTTATTTATGAAAGTGGCAATATTTCTTCAATTTTTTTATTGCTTCAGTCTACATTAGCTTCCTTGGTTTTTTAAGGAGATTGTCATGCTGAATGGAAAATAGGAACTCTTTCTTTGGGATATTCAAAGGAGTATAGTTGTGGAAGCGCTTTATTAGAGATTGACCTATTTTCTTATGTTTCTGGTCATCTCTCTCCTTATTTTTCTTTTTGTTGACCTCAGAGTTTTCAAATGTCAGCTTGTTCATCTTCTCTTGTTAGGTCATATATCTCTCTGCCAGGTTAAGCAATTCCTCCATCGATCGTGGGCACTCATGCACCAAAGCATTAGCGCATTCTTTGTGCTTGAGTCCCAAGAATAGCACATTGATTAGAAATTCAATCATGGGGTTGTCTATATTCAAGACCTCCGTGTTAAACTTCATAAAAAAGTTACAGAGGGACTCTCCCTCCTGCTTGATAGTGTGGAGATGAGTATGAGGGCGTTTTGCCTTTTGCCGACTGGCGAATTGGTGCAGAAATTTATCATAGAGCTGATCATATGAGTATATCAATGAGGGCTCCAACATAATGAACCAATCAATCACTATGCCCTAGAATGTGGTCACCTGCATCTTTGCATGGATGTACTCGTTATGCCTGTATAGTTGCATCATATGCTCGAACTGCATCAAGTGCTCGTTGAGATCGTTTGAGCCATCGTGCCTTAAAAGTTTAGTTGGGACCTTAGCGTTGATGGCAATACACTTATCGATAATCTCTTGGATAAAATAGGAGCCCCACTCTCGATGAGATCTTTGGGGGCCCTCTGGGTTGGGCATCTGTTCAGTGTTTCTTCTCGAGATCTCGTCGAGATGCCGTTTAGTTGCTGCACTTGGTGGGAAACTTCTTTCCATTCCTCTCAATCAACTTGGGTAATGTTTTGATCAAAATGAGGCTTTACGTGCTTGACCCTATCACACTGTGGGGCTTGAATAGGTTGGGCCGCGAGATCTATGGATTCATCCACTTCTTCGCATGGGTTATGTCTGGAATGTTTGACATTATCGCTCTATGGGGCTCAATTAGGTCGAATATGATGGTTTACGGAGTTAGCAATTTTCTCCCTTAGCTTTAGTCGCCCTCTGTCTCCTTGGGGGCGTATGAGGCCAGCATCTCATTTGGCTAGTAGCCACTTGGACTTTTAGCGACCACGATTATCCCAGGGAGATCTTTCCTCTGGTGGAGGCAGTTGCGTGATTGCACTGCCAGCTGAGGCTAGTACAGTTGTGTGCCTGTTCAATGCTGTAGAAATTGAGCAAAGATTTGGGCAGAGAATTTTTCACTTACAAGCTACATTAGCTGAGGTATGGTTGGTGTTACAACTTGCTCCTGCGGGGCGCTGGGGCCTGGGGGATGCGAAATTTGCTAGAGTAAAGGGGGAGATAGAGATGCTGACCTCCTACTATCTTTCATCTCAGATGCGACTCTTCTCATGTTTACTATTTTCTTAGTTACAATCTCAAAGTTTCCCACAAACGATGCCAAAATGATGAGGTTGAAAGTCGTATTTAGTTAATAGGATAATATTTGGGCTGATTCGACCAGGGGGTTGAACGATCTAATAGTGATATTCTTCTTAGGCTGAGATCTGCAACTAACAGCAAACGTTAAATTAGTCGAGGTGCCTCCGGCTAAGGCACTCTGACGCTCAAGTTGGTACTAATCGAATGAGGTAATCGAACAACAGAGTAAGAGCGTATAGTGTATATGGCATACTTGGAGGGTGACTGGTAGTGAGGTATTTATAGTCTTCTCTTGGTGGGTGATATGTCTAAAATGCTTTTATTAAGTGTAGAGGGCTTTTGTCCTATCTTGAGGATTATTAGTCATTTTTAATCCCGAAACTATTTCAAATGGCATCATCTCTTGCTTTCTAGGGTGAATAGTACTCTAGGGGTGCGCCTCCCTACTAGAATTGATGGCAGAGGCTGTATTGGGGTGGCACGCATTATTAATGCGGAAGCATGCTATTTGTTAGAGGATTGAATGCAACAAGAATATGAGTCAGCATCAGAATGAGCACTCTGGTCGATAGTTATCGACCAGATAAGACGGTCAACCAAAGGGATGGCTGAACGAAAAAAGTGGCTTGAAACTTACCGTTAGGTGCGGTCGAGGACAATTTGCTCAACCAGGCAATTGTGGTTGAGTGACCTGGTCCAACTGGGTCTGGAGGAACTGTTAGGCTATGAATGTTAAGTGGGCCTAGGAATTCTCTTTGAAGTTGATAGCTCATTGGGCTGGGCTATTGAATTATCCCATATCAATTCTTATATTTATTTTTGTCATTTAGGAGTATTTGATAATTTTTTTATGTTTAGTTATATTTCTTTTATTTTTAAAGAAATTATAGTAAGTATTCTTACTTGTCTGCAATTAAAGTCCTAGAAATACAACTAAATTTTGCAAAAGTCTGGAAAAACTATAAAGTTAATTTCTTTAAAATAATTAAATTTTAAATTATTTTTAGATTAAACTCATAGTAACCTAACCAAATTATGGATCATTTGAGTGACGTTTACCTTAATAACATTAGTCTCATACGTAAGTGTGAGATTAAGGATTCAACTTGATCATTTTTAATGTGCATGCGTAAAAAATAAAAATAAAAAAATAATTGAAAAAAAAAACTTTCTAATTGTGAAACCTAGCCCAATAAAAATGCAAATGAGTTTAGCCAAGTTGTTTTAACCATTTTTTTAAGCTCGAGTGCAAACTCAACGAGCTAAGAAAATTGAAATTCAAGCTCTGACTCGACTTGATTCATTAAGCTCAATCTTGTGACCAAGTTATAGGCTCGAAATGTGAAATAATTTTATAATATATAAAAAAATTAATATATTATTATACTTTATATATAAATATTATTTTTAAAAAATATTTATAAATTCATGACCCTACCAAAAAAATAATTTGATTTGAGTTCGAATCAAACTTTATATAAACTTAATTTAAACTTAAAATTTTCAAACTCAAGTTCAAAGACACATTGGATAACTCAATTCATTTGCATCCTTACAGTCTGTAAGAAGCTTATTTGGCAGGATTAGACAGAGGCCCAAAATCCTGCTGCTACCCACAGTCCCATAGCAGCAACTAATCAAATTACCTTTTCATTTTTCACAGGTCTTATACCGAAAGCTAGAGATTTGCTTATTCATTGTTGCAGATCGTTTCGAGATTTTGTTACTTTAGAAACGCACAAAGCCCAGAAGCATTTATGTTTTCATTTGAAGATAATGGCTCATGCACCCATACCCTATGATTAAAATGCCTTGGTCTGCAGTAGGCATACCTTTGAGGCATATCATGGATCCAAGGCTGAAAGCTATCCTTCTCTGTGGAACTTGATAACTTAATCAAGTCTGGCATATTAGCATGTGAATTACCAACCTTTACCATACATGAAAGAGGATGGTTTTTTGAGGGAGAAAAAAATCTTATTCCTGACTTCCATTAAATTGCACTATATCTCTAAAATTCAAAAAATACCGAGGGCTAAACATACTAGAAAAAGCAGAAATACTAGTTTAAAAATAATGCAAAAGATAGAGTGACTGTGGTAATGGGCAAAGAATGTGAAAGAGGCCAACATCAGAGCTCATGTTAACATTTGTCGCCGGAATGAATGTCTATTCAAAATTTGAAAGAACATAAAGGAGGCAATCAAGAAGACTGATTTATGTCAAAGAAGCTGAAAGTTTAGTATGCAAACTGCCCAACCATGTGCCCCCTGGTACGTCTCAGAATAAGAGCAAAGGAAAAACAACTTCATCAAAAATTATATTGGACAGATGATCCCACACAAAATATTTTCAGGCGTCTTCATTGATTTACAAAACAAAGCATATCATGAAAGATTTCATATTTTTGGTCAATGAGCTTTTACTAAGTTTATGACATGCTAGATCAAACATAAAACGACATCGGTTGCTGCATAAGTCAGAGGTACAACATGATTAATCAAGTAGATCTCAAAGATCATTATGATAAATTACCGTATTCTCTTATATGGACTAGTCCTTTAGGTAACCGCTGCTTGCTAATATCAGCAAATAGAAGGGATAGTAGGATAAATAGTGTAATATCCAGTTACTTGAAGTAAGTGGAGTGCATAATGGAAGGAGGAGGACAAACAAAATTGCAACGAAAGTGATTCTCATGACTAAGACATCAGTACCAAGCCACCTAAGTTTTCTGACTACAAGGGATACTCCAGCCATGAAAGCCATGGACATCATACCTAGAGCAACCCAGCCAAAGTGAGAGCATTAAATGCGAAGGTGAGATCACCTAATTGAGCCCATATTAGAGCCATAGCAACAACAATTGAGCTATACATGGCTGTGGTATCACCGAAAACAAATATGTGGAATCCCTTCTCTCTTAAAATTGTCGCAATGCCCAAATATTTGTCAGACCTATTATACCCCTCAGGCAAAGTAAAACCAGTGGCAAAATTTATTGGGGCAGCCATAGTGGATACAAGTCGAAGAGTGTTAGCACTTTCCTTATAATTTTGCTTGCTGGACCTCTTATTTCAAGTTGGTATAACTACATTGTTGGAGAGAAACGAGGTACATCAGCAGCTTTCAAGGCAGCCCCGATCAAGCGCTGGAAGGGTAAAAAAAGATACCATGATGCAATTTTGTTAACAGTCAGCTAAATTATTGCAAATGATAGCATAATCATATGCACTGTTTCCCATAATGAGAGCACTGACACTAATTCTATGGTCTTCATATGTCAAGGTGCTCCATATTTTGTATTACTGTATTTTTAACTATTAGCATGATTGTTTTCTTTCTATCTTTTTATGTTTGCTTTTTTATCATGCAACAAAATATAAAGAAACTGAGCGAGCCAAAGTTTTCAGTTTACTTTAACATTTTAGGATGGGTAGATCCTATTAGCACCTTCTATACTATTCCTGCATTGTGAGCATACCATACTCGTCTATGGGGCATAATTATTTCAAGCCATGGTGAATTGTTACCATCTGGAATAGTTAGATCAATTGATGCAGAGAATTTGGATTATAATGTCATTAATATGGCATTTTCATTTTCACAGGGTAGGTTATAAGATGCGCATATTACACACCAGGTGAAATTCGCGATAATTAGGCATGTAGGCCTCAGCAGCATCTAGAGCTGTCATCCCTTTGTCATTTACCAACTTAACATTAACTCTCTTGTCCCATGTCAGGACACTTACAATTTTGGGGTGCTATTGCATGGTAGCCAAATGCAAGGGTACATTTCCACGTTTATGTTTCATGTTTATAAGGTCCTTGAGATCAGGCTTCTTGAGAATGTAGCCGTCCACATTAAATCTTCCATTCCTAGCAGCAAGGTGTAAAATACTGTAACCATCCCTGTCGAGCAACTCCCCTGGGTCGGGGAAGTCTCGAAGCAAAAGGATGATGATATCCATATGACCATTAATTGATGCCAGATGAATGGGGAATGCACCGCTTTTGTCTCTTTGAGTGGCGCTTGGAGCATATTTGTCTTGCAAGTATCGGACCTCTTCAAGATAACCGATTTACGCTGCATTGTGAAGTGGAGTCCTCCCATGACCATCTCTTAGTTGGACGAGACTTGGGTTCATGTTCAAAATAGCTTCTTTAACATCTGGTTTTGAAGCAAACGGAAAGCAAGCACCAAAAAAGGTTATAATAGTATATATATACATGGCAACAGTTAGCTTTTCCTTTGACGGATTAGTTTGACCTATAATTGGCTGCCATAGCTTCGTTTGCTTCTTATTATTCTCTTGTGATACATCATACATGTTATCACATTTTTTACACGTAGCCAATTGCTTTTTGGTTGCTTTTCAATCCTCTGTTCAGCACAACAGGAAGTTAAAAGAAAAACCACAAATTGAACTCTTGCATTTCTGGCCATTTGATTAAATCAAGACGATACAACGGATCAAAATCTGAAAATTAGAAATACCTTTATTCTTCCACTTGATTGCTGCTGAATGGGGGCTTCCTCTTAAACTGCTCTTTTATGTGTTCTTGATCTGTTGCAAATCCAAGAATCGAAGAGGTGCAATTTACAAAACCAACTTTGGCTGCCAGGTATAACACAGATTCTCCTTGGCTGTTTTGGGAATATGATAGCTTAGGATCTTCTTGGATTAAATATTGAGCTATGGATTCTCGGCCACAGATTAATGCTTCATGCAAGGCTGTGTTTCCTCTCTCATTCTTTTCCCGCAATAGACTATTGCCTTGATGAATTCTCACCAAGGCTTTTACCATTGATTCATGTTTAGATCTTGCAGCAAGATGTAATGCAGTATCTCCATTGAAATTCTTGTATGATAACAGGGATGGATCCTTTGCAGCTATGTAATTGTATTTTTATTTCCAAGTTTAGCTGCTACATGAAGAAATGTATTTCCAGCAGGGCTCGCCCTGTGTAAAATGTCAATGGATGATGCGGGCTCTTCCGCGGAAACTCGATCCAGGACACTCTCAAAATCAACAAAATTGCATTTTTGGCTGCCAGATACAAGTCACAGTCCTTGTATATCTCTGTCACATGATCATCATTCGAGTACTGGTCATCGCTTTCAGTCCATTGATCTTCTTGGATTTCGCTTGCAAAAGACCTTCTTATTGGTATTCGTCGTTGCTTATCAATGATCAAATCAAGCTAGCCCATCAGCAGAAGATTGCAGCCGAAAGAGTTGTGACTCAACGATACAGATATAAGAATAGAACAAACTGAGCAGCAAGCAACTGATTGTGAGGTACTGGTCGACTCCACTGTCGTCCCCATTCTTTGACAAAGACTGGGCATCTGTTGGCGTTAGAAATTACCATCCTCGACAAGTATACTAAAGATGGTGGAGTGGGGCTAGGCAGCACAAAGACAGAAGAACATCTAGCGAGTGGGAACATATTTTGGGTTGATAGTGTGTAGCTGCAAGCACTAAAGATGATGATGATGCCGGGCGGTCGGTAGAGGGCTGGGTGGTCAAAATCTGCAGTTAGTTAAGACCACTGTTGAGTCTTGGTCCTCCATTTAATACGTACCATCTTCGCTTTGTCAGACGCATGTCCATGCTCTTTAGCCCTTCGACTATACACTGTACCCACATTTGATGTCCTTTATTACTAATCTGGTCTAATCTCAACCTAGGACACAACGATCAGGAGTATAAATGAATATTAAATATATTAAATATATTATTTTTATATTTATATTCATTTATTTTGTTGAATATTTGGATTCTGATATGGAATAGCCTAACAGGCTCAGCCAATAAGCTATCGACTCTAGAAAGAGTTTCTAAGTCCACTTAACATCCAAAGCCCAATGACACTTTCGGACCTGATTGGGCTAAGTTACTCGACCACAATCATTTGGTCAAGCAAATAGTTCTCAACTGCACTCGATGGGAGGTTTCAAGCTTCTTAGTTTGTTCAATCATTTCTTTGGTCAACCACCTTGTCTAATCGACTACAGTCGACCAGAGTACTCACTCCAGTGCTGACTTATATTCTTACCACATTCAATGCCTGACAGGCAGCGTGCCTTCGTATTAATAGCGTGTGCTACCCCAGTATAGCCTTTGCCACCATCTTTGATAGGAAGGTGCACCCACAACATACTATTCATCTTGAAAAACAGAAGATAATGCCACTTGAAATAGTATTAGGATTGGAAATGACCAACAACTCCCAAATAAAGACAAGAGCTATCTACACTTGATAAGGGTATCTTAGATATATTATCCACCAAGAGAAAACTACAAATAGCCCATTGCCAGCCACTCTCCAAGTATGCCATATACCCTATATGCTCTTATTCTGTTGCTCGATTATCTCACTTGACTAGTAGTACTAATTTAAGTGTTAGAGTGCCTTAGCCGGGGACACCTTGACTAGTTTGATGTTTGCTATTTGTTACAGATCTCAGCCCAAGAAAAATATTACTGTTGGATAATCCATCCTCACTGATCAAATTAGCCTAAACACTACCCAAATCACTAAAAATGACTTTCAATCTCATCATTTTAGCACTGTCTGTACGAAAACTTGAGATTGTAACTGAGAAAATAGTAAACACTAGAAGAGCCGCATCTGAGAGGAAGGATAATAGGAGGTCAGCATCTCCACCTTCCTCTCTACCTTAGCAAGGTTTGTATGCCCCAGGGCCCAGCACACCGCAAGAGCAAGTTGTAACGCTGACTATGCCTCTGCTAATGTAGCTTATAAGTGAACAAATCTCTGTGTAGATCTCTACTCAACCTTTT